>CM077149.1:14580072-14679637 GCA_039583875.1 Platanthera guangdongensis
CTGGCCCCCTCCCTCTCCATCCGCTCCCTCTAGGACCGATTGGTGGACCGGCACCCTCTTCCTTCTTCTGCTCACTCTTCTGAACCCCTGGTCCTGCAAAAGCCCCCCCCGCCCCCAAGGCCCCAGGGTAAAGGGTAACTTTCCATCAACTCCTCGAATTCTACAGTGGTGTCAACTTGGCAGCCCTCTCCATGAGCTCCCCAGCTGCAGGGTTGGGGTCCCTTGCTACCTGACATGTGCCGCACCCTTTTCCTGCACCTAGAGGACCCTCCTCTTGGAAACCCTATCCACGTAGCACCCCAGGGTCTCATCCACCCTTTGTTTGATGAGAAACAGGGACTCTGACTCCCTCTTCCTCTTCTTTGAGGGTTGTAAACCTCGGCAAGAACCCCCGACGTAGGTCTTCAAAGCAGTTGATGGAGCTGGCAGGGAGCTGATGGAACGAATCCCTCGCCTTCTTCTTGAGGGTGATGACGAAGAGCCGACACTTGAAAGCATCCGACATTTGTCGAATCGAAATCACATCCTCGAACCACTGGATGTGCTGGACCGGATCGTCCCTTCCGATGTAGTAGGACATTTCTAGCTCCCGGAACCCCTCTGGAACTGGGGCGGATGAGACCAGCTCACTGAAGGGACTTCCCTCCCCTTTCGGCGAGCCGAGCGATCTCGCCAGACCTTCCCGCACTCGCAGAACCAGAGAACAAGGCTCGCCCTGGGAGATCTCGCCCACTTCCTTCCGCCGCCGCTTCCTTCCCATGTCGCCGAACATGGGCGTTCTCGCCTAGAGCAGGGGCTGCGGCTACTGAGACCGATGTTGTCGAGCACTCGCCGTGAGCCGCGAGTGCGAAGGTTATGAGGTCCCGCATCTCTTGCCGGAAATCCTTAAACATGCCGAGAGGGGCGAGAGGGGGAGGGGTGGCGAGTTGTCCTGGCCAGATCCTTGCCCTTCGCCTCCAGTCATTGAGCTCCCTAAGGTTTTCTGTGCTAGTCACGATCCACACTCACCGCACCAAAATGTTGAAACCGGAAACCGACCTCCTGTGAAGTTCAAACCCTTGGGGAAGGGGTGACCACACACTTACTTCTCCTAGCAAACTTGGCTGACTTAAGACTTAGAGCTCAAAACTTACCCAATGCTCCAGCACGGAGGTCTCACCACACACTCGGAAGATCTTAAAGCTCTTCCCTTCTTAGCCTGTGCTGATCTAAGGGCACCTCAGAAAGGCAATAATATATCTGAGAATTAGAAAACTGGAAAGCTTGCCTTCTGAGATACCCCCCTTGAGCCTATTTATAGATTCAAAATCTGGCCTGTTGTAAATAGCGAGGCTCGTTGTTCTAAAATCTATATGCAGCCAAAAATGGGTCTGCCAACAGCCAAACTCCGCTGTTTGAAAGGCTATTTGCAGCCTTGCAAGGGCATCCAGGTAATTCTGCCTCTGGACCCCACTGGGCGAATGGTCCATGAGGCACCACTCGCCTAAGAGAGTGGGTGCGGGGAGAGCCGCGCACTCGCCTCCTGGACTTTTTCTGAAGGGCGAGTGCTAGCTTGGGCAACCACTTGCCTGGCTCAGCGAGATGTCTCCCTGCATGTGTGCTGAGGCACGAGAACGGCGCGAAGTGCGTGATGAAGATCGCACTCTCCCAAGGGGCCTTCTACATTATTTCTTGTCTGGGCGAGTGCTCCTTTGGGCACAGAGCGAGTGCTGGTTAGCCTACCTCATTCGCCAATCTGCTCTCTTTGGGCCTGAATGCCCCACAATTACCACGATCCTGCTGGAGGAGGGCCACTCAGCGATACGGGGTTGGACATCATATTTCTGGATTTTTTATCAACTTAGTTCCGTATTTTCGTTAGTCGAGAGATCATAAATATAGCTATATTAATCTTAGGTAAAAAAGTTGCATGCATCCATCTAGAGAGGAAGACATAAATCTTCAGAATTGGAGTCAAATGCAATAGCAGGGTTCACCTCGTAAAACAAGCTTAAGAGTTCGATTATAAAAAGTGATTTCCGTCGATCAACCTAAGGTTATGTTGTAGTATTTCTCGAGACAGGCGCTATCATAATTTAGAAATCTCTACGATCAAGATGTTTATTAAGAAAACTTATAATTCACTTGTTCTTATTTTATTTATTTTGAGAGATTCTAGATCAAGTGCTACTTTATTCTTCTCTTATTTCTATCTCTCAATTTATATTTTGTATTTTTTTTATAAATCATCCGACCACAATCCGTAGATAAAATAACAGTATCTTTGTGAGTAGATGTAATCAACAGACTCGTAGAAATACGATGCTTGATATTTAATCTAAAATATCCTATGTTATAATACGATATGTACACTTGCCTATTCAAATATATATTTCATATATACGCACATAAATTCGTATCAAATTTTTGGCGTTTTACTCAGACAATTTGTTGATATTTTGGAAGAAGTAATGCAATATTAATTTTATCCTTTTTTTTCTTTAAATTTTATTTCCCTTATTTCTAACCCCTATCTCTTTTTGTTATCTTTTTTTTTCTAAAAAAAGACACTCTCACAAGTAAAGGTTATTTTATTTCATTATATAAAATTAATTTTTTCAATTTACGTGATAAGTTTTCTTCTTTTATCAAAAAATTGAAAGTATTGATCCCGCAACTAGACAAAAAATTTTGTAACTATTGTGGAAGAAATGATCGCAATAGTGAGGAATATCATTTAGTTTATTCTCCCACTTTAACTTTTAGTAATAGTAGTACTTTATCAAGAGAATTTCCTTATAATTTATGTCTTCTATAAAGTCGTGATAAACAAGATCACCCGGATAGTTCATCTTATCAAAAAGAAAATTATTTTGATAGCGATCAGAATTTCTCCACTTTAATCTACAAAGCTCTACATCTATCTTGGAATTCTACTAATTTCATATTCATCAATAAATAGTATTCCCATGATATAGATGAAGGCACTAAAAATACAGGTCTCCTTCAATTCCTGATAGATAAGTTATCTTTGGTGGCACATGAATCCTCATGCATCCCTATAATATTTTAAAATGGATGATCAAGAAATGATGTTGTACCCTGAATATTAAAATGAAATGGGTACACAGGGAGAAAAAATGGTTAAATTATATTGTTTTGAAACTATGCCTCTGAATTTACTTTTATTTCATAATCATCCTCACACCAAATTTTATTTTGAAAATGAGGATCAAGAATTTATTGTGGCCATGAATTTAATAAATTGGTACACTGGAAGATATAAGGGATAACATTATTTATTTCAAAAAGAACAACACGATCTTAATCTTTTATTTTCACTAGATACTCCTTGTGAAAATCTTTCTGACCCTTATGTTTTTGATTCTTCTAACAATCCTGATTCTTTATATTTATGAATTTTTGCAACTATATTTCTTTGAAGATCCATTTGAAGCTATTCTCCACCAAAGAACATAACGGAGGAGTCGCCTGACAACGGACATCGACACATTCACCTACGCGTGAATTAAGAGAGTTGTCATTGCACTTTTAATATAATTATCTATTTAGCTAACAGACACATGCGTCGAGCTCACCGACATTAAACTGTTGGAAGCGTATAATGAGCACCAAAAGACAAACGCACAAGCCACCAAGAGACAAATACACAAGCTTTTATATAAAGATAAATATATCAAAACTTTTACAAGGCTACAACACAGTTCCACTATGAGTTACAACTCAATACATGTCTACAACAGAAGCACGCACGTTAAAGCTCGCCAAAAGTTCTCTTGGAGGTTGCTGCAATTCCTGTCCGCGAGGATTACGAAGCCCGCAAGGTTTCCGCAAACTTCAATTTGCAAGGTTGTGCTGCATGTCCGCCATCATTGCATGGAGTATTTTTTTTTCTCGCGCGCTTCACAAAAATCTGTCCGCAACTTTTACTATTTTCCTCCAAAATTTCTGCGCCCTTTAAAAGCTTCCAGCAATTGTAATTTTTTTTTTGCAAGAAATCAAGCCTATATATAGGCATAGCAAACAAATGAAATTCTGCCATGTGTCCCCTTCAATCAATGCAACCGTTCCAAAAACTACACGGCTCATCATTCACGTCTCCTCATTGTTAGATTAATATATTAATTAATATATATATATAATATAATCTGGTCGTTGACTTCGGTCAATACTATCATATCCGCCAACAATCTCCCCCTCAAACACGGCAACACATGTCGAGTTTGCTCTTGCATTTCAGGAACGTCTCAGTCTTCAATGCCTTTGTAAAAATATCTACTATCTGTTCTTCTGAGGGACAATAAACCAACTCTACCACCTTCTGCTGCACCTGCTCACGAAGAAAGTGGTACTTTGTTTCGATATGTTTGCTGCGCACATGCAGCACTGGGTTTTTTGCAAGTTGAATCGCCGACATGTTGTCCACAAATACCGTCACAGGACTCTCATGTGGATGATGTAACTCCTGCAGGAGATTTTTCAATCAAATCGCCTGACACGTACATGCTGCCGCTGCAATGTATTCAGCTTCACAGGTAGACAAGGCAATCATTGCCTGCTTATTCGAACTCCATGAGAACACAGCTGTTCCAATATGAAAAGCATACCCGGAAGTGCTTTTTCAATCATTCACATCACCGCCAAAATCACTGTCGGAGTACCCGACCAACTTCAACTCTTCTGCAGATGAGTACATCAAACCATGATCTCTCGTTTCATTCACATACCTCAAGATCCTCTTCGCTGCTGTGAAGTGATCTTGCTTCGGTTCATCCATGTATCTACTGACTACTCCAACCGCATACATGATATCAGGCCTAGTGAAAATCAGGTAGCGTAAACTTCCAACTAAACTCTTGAACATCGTAGAGTCAACTGCTTTCTCTTTCGAATCCTTCCTCAACTTCATTCCCGGATCAGCAGGAGTAGAGATGGCCTTGCTATTCTCCATCCGGAACTTCTTCATAATTTCCTCCGCGTACTTCTTCTGAGAAATGAAGATCCAATCTTCACTCTGTTGTACCTCAATGCCCAAGAAGTAAGTGAGTTCTCCTATATCAGTCATCTCGAACTCCTTCATCGTCTTCTTAAACTCTTCAAACATAAGAAGGTTGTTGCCAGTGAATATCATGTCGTCAACATACAAGCACACGACCATGAAATCACCGTTCTTCTCCACCTTCGTATAGAGTGCATACTCATACGGGCTCTTCATGTACCCGTTCTTCTGAAAGTATGCATCTATTCTTTCATTACAAACACGAGGCGCTTGCTTCAACCCGTACAACGCCTTCTTCAATTTATAAACCTTTCTCTCTTGGCCTTTCACTTCATATCCAGGAGGCTGCTGGACATACACATCTTCTTCCAAATAACCATTCAGAAAAGCAGACTTAACATCCATCTGACAGATCTTCCACTTATACTGAGTTTCTAGTGCGATAATCAGCCTGATGGTGTCAATCCGCACCACTGGAGCAAAGACCTCGTCATAGTCCACTCCTTGGACTTGCCTGTAGCCTTTCGCGACGAGTCTTGCCTCGTGCTTCTCCACTTCTCCATCCTTTTTCTTCTTCATTCTATATACTCATTTCACACCAATGGGCTTATGACCTGCTGGCAGAGTGACCAACTCCCAAGTATCATTTCTTTTGATGGATGTCATCTCTTCATCCATTGCTTTCCTCCAAGTGTTCTCTTGAGAAGCTTCATAATACGAGTACGGCTCACAATCTGCTAAAAGACAATATAAAGAAAAGTTAGCATGAATTGGTTCTGTCTCCTCGTAAATCTCCTCCAACCTTCTCATCCTAGGCTGAGAACCATCAGAGATGCTCCTGCTGGTGCTTGCTATATCATAACTGCTTCTGTTGGTGCTTACTCCACTAGAGCAAGGAGTCGAAGCTCCCCCTGAATCTCTGCTCGGTGGAGATGGTGGTTCAGCTCCACCATCCTCAACTTCAGCTTCGTGATCACCTTCTTCATCATCATCGTCATAGAACATTCCTTTGACGCTTCTTTCCTTCTCATCCCAACTCCAGCAGCTATCTTCTTCAAACAACACATCTCTAGAGATGATTGGCTTCTTCGTCACTGGGTTGTATAACTTATAAGCTTTACTCATCGGAGCGTAGCCTACAAATATACACTTCTCACTCTTATCATCCAACTTCTTCCTCTTCTGCTCAGGGATGTGAGCATAAGCTACACACCCAAACACTCTCAAGTGTTGCACACTTGGCTTCCATCCACTCCATGCCTCATATGGAGTCTTGAACTTCACACTCTTCGTTGGACATCTGTTCAACAAGTACACAACACATTGTACTGCTTCAGCCCAGAACATCTTCGACAACTTCTTGCCCTTTATCATACTCCTTGTCATGTTCTGAATCGTCAAGTTCTTTCTCTCAGCAACTCCGTTCTGCGGAGGTGAGTATGCTGCAGTCAACTGATGAGCAATCTCATGCTCTTTGCAGAAAACATCAAATAACTTAGAGGTGTACTCCCCACCTCTATCAGTCCTGAGCACCTTCAGTGGTTGTCCACTCTCATTTTCTGTCATCGCCTTGAACTCCTTGAACTTGTCAAGGGCCTCAGACTTATCCTTCAAGAAGTAAACCCAACACTTCCTACTAAATTCATCAGTGAAGGTAATATAGTATTTGCTTCCTCCAACTGAGGCAATATCAAACGGACCAGCAATGTCCGAATGAACCAGTTCAAGCTGTCTCCTTGCTCTACGAGACTTTCCTCCTTCAAAACTCTGTCGCTTCTGCTTTCCCTTCGTACAAGCTTCACAAGTCTTCTGTGGTGGTAAGATCTTAGGCAAACTTTCCACCATCTTTGCATGTGACAAAAGTTTCAGACCACTGAAGCCTAAGTGACCCATCCTTTGGTGCCACAACCAAGCTTCTTCTTCATCTTCAGTTCTTGCTAGGCATGTCGTCTCCTCGGCATCCATCTTCAATGTAAAGAGACGATTCGTCGTCATCTTTACTTTCACGAGCTCTTTTCCTTGCTGGTTCTTCATAGCCAACAAACCATCCTTCAACTGAATGCAGTAACCTTTCTCCACCAACTGTCCAAGGCTTAAGATGTTACTCTTCAAGCCAGGAACATAGAACACATCATTAAGATGCACCTTCTCACCATTTAGGGTGACCACTATCAACCCTCTGCCTTCTACCAAGATTTTCGAAGCATCTCCAAAGCTAATCTCACCAGCACTTGGTTCAAGGTTAGTGAACAACCCCTTCTCACCACACATATGGTTACTCGCTCCTGTGTCTAAGTACCAGACTTCATTTCTACCACCTTCAGCTCCTCTGTAAGTTAAGAACATCATTGGATCACCACCAGTGTTTCTTGCTTCAGCATAGTGGTTGGTTTCCTCATTCCTCCTCGGAAGTCTGCAGTCATAACTCATGTGCCCAAACCTATTACAATTGTAACATTGGACTTGGGTCATTCCACCACGGCCTCTTCCACGGCCTCTTCCTCTTCCTTCTTGCTCTCTACCTTGAGGTTGCTCCGCCTCTTTCTGAAAGTTCTGATGTCTTCCTCCTCTTCTTCCTCTGCCTCTGCCTTGGTAGCCTCTGCCTCGCTGAACACCTCCTCTTCCTGAACTATCTCCAAAATTCAGCTGAGTCTGAAGTGCTTTTTCTAAGCCACTTGACTCTTCATCTTGTAACATGCGGTATTCATGGGCTTGCAGAGAGCCTATGAGTTCATCAACAGATATCTGAGTGAGATCCTTCGACTCTTCTATCGCCACTACAATATAGTTGAACTTCTTCGACATAGATCGCAAAAGTTTCTCCATAAAACTGACATCATCGATTGTTTCTCTGTTGCGCTTCATTTCATTTGCAAGCGTCCGCAGACGAGTCACATAGTCACCAACTTTCTCAGAGTTCTGCATCTTGATAACTTCATACTCAGCTCAGAGAGATTGTAGCTTCACCTTCTTTGCCTTGTCAACTCCTTGCAGGGCGCGTTGCAAGGTCTCTCATGCTTCTTTAGAAGTTCTAGCATCCGAAATCTTCTCAAAGGTTGCTTCATCAACCCCTTGATATAACAAGAACAATGCCTTATTGTCTCTCTTCCTTGCCTCTCTCAGTGTTGTCTTCTGTGCGTTAGTCAACGCCGCCTCTTGCTCAGTAGTCTGCTCTCATACTCATCATCAACTATCTCCCAAAGCTCCTTTGATGCTAGCATCACTCTCATCTGAATGCTCCAGTTCCCATAGTTCGTCTTCGTCAACTTGGGAACGTGACCCGGCATAACATTTACCATCTCCATTGTTGCGACTCTTCTCTCTTCTGAGTTACTACCAAGGTTCGCAACCTCGCTCTGATACCACTGTTGGAAGCGTATAATGAGCACCAAAAGACAAACGCACAAGCCACCAAGAGACAAATACACAAGCTTTTATATAAAGATAAATATATCAAAACTTTTACAAGGCTACAACACAGTTCCACTATGAGTTACAACTCAATACATGTCTACAACAAAAGCACGCACGTTAAAGCTCGCCAAAAGTTCTCTTGGAGGTTGCTGCAATTCCTGTCCGCGAGGATTACGAAGCCCGCAAGGTTTCCGCAAACTTCAATTTGCAAGGTTGTGCTGCATGTCCGCCATCATTGCATGGAGTATTTATTTTTTTTCTCGCGCGCTTCACAAAAATCTGTCCGCAACTTTTACTATTTTCCTCCAAAATTTCTGCGCCCTTTAAAAGCTTCGAGCAATTGTAATTTTTTTTTTGCAAGAAATCAAGTCTATATATAGGCATAGCAAACAAATGAAATCCTGCCATGTGTCCCCTTCAATCAATGCAACCGTTCCAAAAACTACAGAGCTCATCATTCACGTCTCCTCATTGTTAGATTAATATGTTAATTAATATATATATTATCATATATATATAATATAATCTGGTCGTTGACGTCGGTCAATACTATCATATCCGCCAACATAAACAAGGTGTTCTTGGGAGGCACCCTTGATTATCTTTATTTTTCTTGGTTTTATGTTGTTTATTTTTTCTTTTTAAATTATTTAATTCAATACATTTTTCTTTTATTTTTCCAAAACTAGTCTGTACAAGTTTTTCTTCCTCTCTCATATTTTCAAACATTGAAGACAATGTTTTCTAAATATGGGAGTGTTGTATTCCCATAACTATTTTTCTCACCCCTAATTTTTGTTTTATTATTCAACAAAAAAATTCATGGTTAATCAATTTTATAAAACAAAAATTTTAGGAAAAAAATTAACAAGTCAGGTTATAAATTTTTAATGCTAAAATATAATTTCATTTTATCAAGTAATTTCAACTTTTGTCTTGTAGTCTAGAAATTAACAAGTTTGTGAATAAATTAATTATGAATTTTGTATGTAAAAATTTTAAATAGTTTTCTTTTTGTGCCCTCGATCTTGTTGTGTTTTATTTTCTTGATTTAATTTAAAAAGATTTTGAGATACCAAATTCATCGTACTTCAAAAAGTTTGTAGGATTTCTTAGTTTTCATTCCCTCTTAAAAGATTCATTTTTAAAATTGTAGTAATTTTGCTAAACATATCTAGAGGACGATTATGCTTACTTTTACGTTCATTTTGTCTTAACGGATAACTAGAACTTATTTTATATACTATTAAAGTGAAATTTGTTAATCAATGTTAAGATTTAGGAAATGATTTAGTTCATTTTTTGAATTCTTGATTGAGTCTTTGAAACTAACATTTTATCATTATTGATTGTCCCCTCTTTGTGCCTTATTTCCCTTATTTCTGTGATTTACCATAAATATTGAAAAACAAAAGATAAAATTTTTATTTTTTCCTCAAGGCCAAATTTTTTCCACCTATGCACAGATCTTTTATTTGAGCTTGAAATAGTATTGGAGAAAATCGAGTGACATTTTAAATGAAAAAAATGAGGAAAAAAGAATTTTATCATCATTCTTACGTGAAAATGATGAGTGATTGAATTTAAGAAAAGCAAAAAGGGGTATTTGAATTTTTTTTGCTAGTAGCAAAAATAGTATTGAATTCATATTGTTTCTTACAATTAGTATGAGGGTAATTTCCAAAGTATGGAAAGAAAGAATATTATTTTGAAAGCTCATGAATATTTTGTGCTAGTTGTGATTTTTGTTTGAATAACCTTTTATTTCCCTACCTATTATTCTCAAGCCAAACATTACAACCTAGCAAAGTCCTAGTGATCTTACGACTTAATATTTGATTTCATCAGTAGAGAGAGAGTATAGAAGAATACATTTTTGGTAATTCATAAGATCTTTATGTTTTTAAAGTTTGTATAATCCGATCTAAGATTGATTATGTTAATTCAATACAATATTGGTAATTTAGATTTTATTAGAGAATTATTAACTTTGTTTTATTCCTCTCTCTTTAATCTTATGTCTTATGAATTATTTCTTATGAGGCTAAAGTTTTATTAAGTATGATGAGTTGAAATCAAGTCACTTTCTTCCCGTTTATTGTATTTTACCCGTAAGGGTAGTTTGGTCCTTTGTACTTTTTCTCCCTTCATATATTTATATGAGGAGCCCTCTTTCTATTAATAAATTAAGCATTTTTCTCTACTTGGTATCAGAGGACGAAAACGCCCTAACCCTAATCATCCTTGTGTCGCCGCCCGCCTCCCGCTCGCCGTCCTTCTCGCTCGTTGCCGCTTCCTCATCTTCCAGTTGTTTTGTCGCCGACATCGTGCATGGAGCCTCACGGCTCTATCGCTGGCAGCGGGGCATGCTGAAGGAGCCGGCCGTCTCCTCATGACGCATCGCCCGATTTCTGCCAACGCCGCCTGTAGCTACTTCGTCGGCCATCGCCGGTCCCTTCCTCGCCTGACGCTGCATCTGGCGCTGTGCTTCCCGCTATATTCGGCAGACGCTGCTTCTCCGTCTTCCCCTGCCGACGCTGCTTCCTGATCCCGATCCAGATCAGGCCGACGCTGCTTCTCCCAGCCGACGTTGCTTCTCCTTGCCGACGCTGCTTCCCCTCATGAGGCCACACCTCTTCTGCTACCTCCTGATCCAGATCTAGATCTGGTTCCTCCTCCTGTTGCATCCAGTATGATCCAACCCGTGTCCCTTTGATCTTGCCGGGTGCTCCTTTTTTCTCTCATTGTCGTTTTGTGCCTTCGTCATGGATGATTCCTCCACTGCAGTTGATTCTACATCCCCGACGGTTATGGCTCCCCTGATGGGTGAATCTCAGCTGCCCTCTGGCCCCGCTGGCTCCTTGAAAATTACCACTGTACCACTGGATGGAACAAACTACCTTGAATGGTCTTGTGCAGCACAACATGTTATCCGCAGCCACCAGTTGTTTGGATACATTGATGGGACTAAGGTGGCACCGTCTAGGGATGATTCTTCTTGACCACGATGGGACTCAGAAAATTCACTAGTGGTCTCATGGTTTCTCCATTCTATGTCACCCAAGGTGTACCGCAGTTATATGTTAATGGACTCAGCTTATGAGATTTGGACTCGAGCGCGGGAGACTTACTCTCAGATTGGGAACTCCACTCAGGTCTATGAGCTTACCCGCCGGATGTTGGAGCTCCGGCAGGGATCTATGACGGTGTCTACCTACTACTCCGAGTTTGAGCGCATATCTCAGGAGTTGGATTACTTTGATCAGTTCACTCCCGCCTGCACTGTCGATGCAGTCCTGTTGCAGAAGCGCGATGAACGATTCCGCCTACATATGTTCCTGATGGGGTTAGGAATGGAGCTTGATATGGTTCGTACCAATATTCTTCACCGGTCTCCTCTTCCATCTCTTCGTGAGGCCTTCAGTATGGTTCTTGGCAATGAAGATCGTCGTCGTTCTCTCTGCAATACAGCTCCTCTTCCTGACCGTTCTGCCTTTACTAGTACTGGACGTGGTGGTTCCAGTCATACCAGCACGATTCCTACGTGCGCTCATTGTGGTCGTCGGGAGTCATTCCCGTGAAGTGTGCTTCAAGCTTCATCCTCACCTTGCTCCACCTGGATATGTCCGTGGCCGTGGACGTGGTCGTGACCCTGGACGTGGAGGATCCCGCCCGACTGGTACCCGCTCTCATGATGCTGCTTATTCCACAGAGATGCAGGAGGCACGTCACAGCCAGCCCCTGGATCACCTCACCACATCAGAATTTGATGCTCTACGACGCCTGCTTCATTCTCAGTCTGATCCGACTCCCAGTGGCACTTCTTCGTTGTTTGCTACAGCTGCGATGCCAGTGCCCATGCCGCTATGCCTTCCCCGTCTGAGTGGATCATTGACTCTGAGCCACTGATCATATGACCGGGTCCTCTACAGGTTTTTCCTCCTACACTCCCTTGTCTGGTAAGGACAAGGTTGTCTCTGTTAATGGTACCTTGTCTCCTATTGCCGGCAAGGGGTTTTTTTTCTTGTTCCTCCTCTCTTACTCTCTCTTCTGTCTTGCATGTTCCTTCATTTCCCCGCAGTTTACTTTCTATTAGCAACCTTACTAAATCCCTTAACTGTTCTGTAACCTTTTTCTCTGATTCTTGTATCTTTCAGGAACTGGGTACGAAGCGGATACTTGGCAGTGGTAGGAATCGTGGTGGCCTGTACTACCTGGATACTACACCATCATCCCTTGCTCTTTCCTCTTCGGCTGCTCCTGCTCTGCTACTGACGCTCGTCGCTGGAACGTGCGTCTTGGTCATCCGTCTCCTGTTTATCTTCAGAAACTCTTTCCTGCTTTATCTCAGTTTATTCCTAGTTTAAAATGTGATGTATGTGTAATGTCTAAACATGTTCGTCATTCGACATCTCATGTATCTTCTCCTAGTATTACACCTTTTGTTGTTATACATTCTGATGTCTGGGGACTCTCCCCAATTGTGTTTTTAACTGGCTATAGATGATTTGTTACCTTTATTGATTGTTTTTCTCGTACTACGTGAGTTTATCTTTTAAAAAAAAAGGAGAAGTTGCTTCTGTTTTTCAAACATTTCATAAGATGGTACAAACGCAGTTCAATGGCACAATTCGTGTCCTTCGTAGCGACAACGGCGGGGAATATGATGATCGTGGTGTCTTTGGGGCCTATCTCTCGAGCAATGACATCTTCCACCAAACCACGTGTGTCTATACTTCCACCCAAAATGGTGTAGCTGAACGGAAGAACAGACATCTTCTTGATGTTGCCCGTTGTCTCTTCACCTCCATGCACCTTCTGAAACCCTATTTGGGTGATGCCATCATGACAGCTACTCATCTCAGCAACCGTCTTCCCTCTCGGGTTCTAGAGTATGCTACCCCTCTAGCGCGCCTTTCTTCTACGACCGTTGTTCATACCTCTTCGCTTCCACCCCACGTGTTTGGGTGTGTCTGTTTCGTTCATGTTCATCAACCACTCCGTGACAAGCTCGATCCTAGAGCTCTCCGTTGTGTTTTTCTTGGCTATTCTACCATCACCAAGGGGTATCGGTACTATCACCCACCTTCACGACGTACTTACTGTACCATGGATGTGACGTTTCGCGAATATGAATCATATTACTTACCTTCGACTTCTTCTCGTCAGGGGGAGGAAGATAATGATGTTAGTGGTGTTCCTCTTCCTGTTATCCCCCCAGGCACAGTAGCACTCCTCCTACCACTATGCCATCCACTCCTCCTACCACTATGCCATCCACTCCTTCCACTATGCCATCCACTACAGATATCTCTCATATACCCTTCTCTCATCATCCATCTCATCACGCCGCTACCTCATGTATCATCGTCGAAAAACAGGTGACCCAGCCCATCATTGTTCGCCGTTGCCAGTGCTGCCTTTGGACTCGGATCCTGATGCTGATTTACATGTTCCCATTGCTCAATTAAAAGGTAAGGCCCGGTGTACCGAACACCCCATTTCTAATCATGTTGCTTATAATCACCTCTCTAAGACTCACCAGTCTTTTATATCCTCTTTGTCCGAGATTTCTATTCCTAAGACATGGCAGGAGGCACTTGGCATTCCAGTATGGGCCCAAGCAATGGAGGAAGAAATGTCCGCTTTGGAGAAGAATCACACATGGGATGTCACCCCTCTTCCACATGGCAAGAAACTCATTGGTTCAAGATGGGTCTTCTCTGTCACGCATAATCCTGATGGGAAAGTCGAGCGCTGTAAAGCTCGGTTGGTTGCTCATGATTATACCCAGACTCAGGGGATTGATTACCAAGAGACCTTTGCACCAGTTACAAAGATGGACTCTATTCGTGTAATCATATCATGTGCTGTGATTTTAGACTAGGAGCTTCATCAACTGGACGTCAAAAATGCATTCTTGCGCGGGGACCTCAAAGAAGAGGTCCACATGGTTTTTCCTCCAGGCTTTGTGAGTAAGGGACAAGATAACCTTGTATGTCGCTTACGAAAGTCCTTGTATGGGCTGAAGCAGTCCGTCCGAGGGCTTGGTTCGGTAGATTCCACAAGGCCATGATCCAGTTTGGCTACCTACAGGGACACTCTGATCATACCCTATTTGTCAGGAGGAATGAAAAGAAAATCGTTGTTCTGATAGTCTATGTTGATGATATTGTGATCACAGGAAATGACACAGATGAAATCTCCAAATTGAAGGCTTGTCTCTCAGCTGAGTTTGAAGTTAAAGACCTGCGAAGGCTACGCTACTTCCTCGAATGAAGTAACCCGTTCTGACAAAGGAATCTTTATCTCCCAACGCAAGTATGTGTTAGACCTGCTAACGGAGACCGGTCTGCTGGTTGTGCCCCTGCAAACACTCCTATGGAGGAGAACCATAAGATTGATGAGGATAGCAATGGTGATCGGACAGATCCCTCCAGTTATCAAAGATTAGTGGGAAAGCTCTTATATCTCTCGCATACTCGCCCCGACATTACATATGCTGTTTGGATCCTGAGTAGATACATGCATGCTCCAAGAGTTAGACACCAGGAGGCAGCTTACCGTGTCCTCTGGTATTTGAAGAAGTCCCCTGGACGGGGGCTAATGTTCTCTAAGAACAATCACTTGCGGATTGATGTTTTCACTGACGCAGACTGGGCTGGATGCCACGATGACCGGAAATCTACAATAGGCTATTGCACATTCATTGGGGAAAACCTGGTCACTTGGCGTAGTAAGAAACAGAATGTGGTGGCCAGATCAAGTGTCGAGGCTGAGTACCGGACAATGTCCCAAGGCCTCTGTGAAGGCCTGTGGTTGCGTACCCTACTGCATGATCTAGGGCTTCAGGAGGAAGCTCCCATATCTCTGTACTGCGATAACAAAGCTGCCATCAGCATAGCACACAATCCAGTTCAGCATGACAAGACTAAACACGTTGAGGTGGATTGTCACTTCATCAAAGATCATCTTGAAAAAAGAAACTTAGTCACACCCTTCGTTCATTCCAGAGATCAGTTGGCTGACATCTTCACCAAGAGTTTAGGTTCTGATGTATTCACTGATGACACTCATAGGCTCGGAATGACGGATATATACCGTTCGACTTGAGTGGGAGAGTTGAAATCAAGTCACTTTCTTCCCGTTTATTGTATTTTACCCATAAGGGTAGTTTGGTCCTTTGTACTTTTTCTGCCTTCATATATTTATATGGGGAGCCCTCTTTCTATTAATAAATTAAGCATTTTTCTCTACTTGATGTAATTCATTTATAGGGTGAAGTGCTTAATTAGATGTAATTCTCTAGGAATTTTCTACATGTATTATTCATATTGGTTTTTAAGGATTTGTTTTACTCTGGAATATCAAAATCTTAAGTATGAGGATATTTGATAATGAGTATATTATACACATCATAACCATACTTTTGTTTATTAAAATTAATTAATTAAATTTTTCTTCATACTTTTTAAGCGCTATTAACACATTTTTATAGTTTCAGGTCAAATGAAAACATCATTACTAATATGGAGCACATATCACTGCTTAGGAGGAGATTTGGAACCGATCTCGAAAAATTCCTAAGTGCACGCTCCCTCACCCGCCGTGTACTCGGGGCGTGTTCTCTAGATTCCAATTCACGCCCAATTTGGCACTTCGTGCGAACCTAAAAGCTCAAATTTAAAGTTATATGTCCTAGGTACACGTCGTGTACCAAGGGCGTGTAACCTTTAATTTCAGAAGTGGAGCACGCTGTGACGGTTACAGTAGCAGCCAAGAATACTACATAGGTACACGTCGTGTACCCAGGGCATGTACTCCCAATTCATGACCAAAGGCACCATCGACTCCAGACTGGGCTTCATTGTGACGGTTTTGTTAGCTACACGCCCTAGGTACACGCCGTGTACTCAGGATGTGTACTCCCAACTTTTTAGTTATATAAGCAGGAGCATTCGAGGAGTCAATCGTTCAGTTTTTATTCAATTTTTTAGTTCAAAATTCTTTGTTTTACTTGTATTGTATTTTAGGGCGTTTATATAAGTAACCCATGAATGGCTATTAGCAGCCATCGATAATAGCAGCCTAACAAAGCGATATTGGCAGCCCATTTTTCTTAAAATATACTAATTTCACATGGACAATTATCCTGTTATACTAATTTTCATGCACAATTAATAAAATAAATGTGACCTATATCTTCACATGACCAAATGAACTCTTAATTTCATGTAGAGTTAAAAGTATGAATTAGAGACAAACAGATCCAACCTTGGTTTTTTGAGTACAAATTCATGAAAGCACGATGAAGCAAAAATTCATGAAACTAAATAATCAAGAACTCGTTGAAATTAAAAGTAAAGTTGTCCGGGCATAATTTTCTGCAGAAAGAGTTCCTAATTACACTAAGTGAACTCTGCAATAGACATGGCAAATACATACTAGTTTAGTGATAAGTAGTCAGTGATTTGGGCATGTGAAAAGTGGGTAAAACAAAAAATCTCTTTGTTTGTGGAATACAGGAAGTATGAAGACTGTCATAGCTAGTACTGCCAAACCATTGAACATCATTTTATAAAACTGAAGAACAGTGCAGAGCTCCCAGCTGGACATGAAATTAATCAGAAAAAGAACTGGAATAAAGATAATTGTGGAGCGATTCCATGTCGAGGGGGCGCTACCGGGTGCATTGCCATGATACCCGCCGGAAGGTTCATTGAAACACATCTTGTATGCAGATATGAGCTCCACTAGCTGCAGGTTGCGATGGAACCTTTATTCCTCCAATAACATCAGGATCCAGAGAATGCCCCATTATTACCTCATCCGCCTCAACATGGTTCACAGGCTCACTATTTCCACCATCCAAATGTAGGCTGTCTCCCTTAAAACACTGATTATCTATTTTATAACTAATTAATTATTACAAAACTATCAAACAACTAATTGGCATATGCTGTTGACGAGATAGCTGACCGGAGATAGTTGTCCGCAGATGAGGCCCCACTCGTAGGCGGAGGAGGGGATTCCACGGGGTTCCGACGAGCATTTGACGGGTGCGAGGGTGAATGCGCGAATAGGAAAGAAGGCTGATGGTTGAATCATTGTTTTGCCCTTGTCTAATCTACGCCGACGAACGTCGGTCGGCGACGGGAGGAGGGCTGTAGGCAGAGGCGGGGCTAAAGATATGCGGTGGCCAGGTGTGATGCACAAGGAGGAGCAGAAACAGGGAGCGGGCTGCTATTAGTAGGGGGGATTTTAGAGTTATAGGTTTTAATTTGACTTTCTTGGGGATGCTAATAGCCATTCATGGGCTGTTTATATAAACTCCCTTATTTTATTGTAAGAGAGAAAGAGAGAAAACTTAGCATGTGAAAATAGATTTGAATCTTGCAAGTTTACCTTTATTATGTTTTCTTGTATCAATCTTTCTTCATGATAAGTAGCTAAATTTTCATTGGATTTGATCATGGTGAATTTTAAAATTAAATATTAATATATTGTTCTATTGTTTTCGCAAGCTCTTGAATAGAAATCTAGAATTTGCCTTGATTTATAATTTGTTGATTTTTTTATTTCAAGTATATGTTTATTAACCTAAATCCGTATTTTAGTTGGTCGAGAGATCTGTAAATATGAGTAGATTACTCTGAGGTAAAAAGAGTTGCATGCACCCGTGCTAGAGAGGAGAACATAAATCTTTTGAATTGAAGTCAAATCCAATGATAGGATTTACCTCGTAAAACGAGCTTAGGAGTTTCGATTATAGAAAGAGATTTCAGTCAGTCAACCTAAGGTTTGGGGGTAGTATTCTTCCAGTGCTATCATAATTAGGAATCTCCACGGCAAGATATTTTATTAAGAAGACTTTGAGTTTATTTTATTTTGTTTTGAGGGGATTTTAGATCAAGTATCTTTATTCTATTATTTCTCTCTAAATTATATTCTATCTTTTCTTTTGTCATAAATCATCCGACCACAATCTGTAGATAAAATAATAATGACTTTGTGAGTAAAAGTAATCAACAGACCCGTGAAAAGATGACACTGATATTTTAATCAAAAATTTCGATGTTATAATACCATAGATACACTTGCCTGTTCAAATTACCCGCAAATAAAATCGTATCATGCATTGACAAGAATCCGACGATTTTACTTGCAATAATTTATATTTATAAATTAATATGGACTTGATTTGCTATAAAAATTAAAAGTTTTTTAATTTGGAAACAAATGATGTTGTATATATGTAAAAGTGCTAGAAAATTAAATAACTAGATAAATGAGAAATAGTCAATTACCAAGACAAACTTACAACCAACATCTTTCTAAGTAGAGAATAAACACAATATTCAACTAAGAAAATGACAAACAAACCTTAGAGTCCATAATGGTGAAGTGGGAGGCTGGAGATGGTTTGGAGTGTTGTTTGGAAGCCAAAGTCGTAATCCAGGACTGGTTTTAGACCTCTAGATGAGGACCAACTGCTGGCAGCGATAATGATTTCTGGAATGGGTTCAGGATGGCTGGAAATTAGATGGGAGGGCTCGAAATCAGCAAACAGTTGCTGGAATTAAATTCAAGCAATTCGACTTCTCCAGAAATGGGTTCCAGGCGGCTTGAGGTGCTATCCCGAGTGTCCACCTACATAAAATTAGGTTTTTGGATTGAGGGACAAAGTATTCAGCGTCGGAAGGAATTTTCCAGGGGCTAGGCGGTGTTCTTGATGTGGACCCGTGGGAGAATTGGGGCTGGAGGAGACTTGAGGGGAGGTGTCCTGCTTGGGGAGGAGGCTTGAGTGGCGTTCGGTGGATGTGGGAGAGGTTTTGGAGGGAGGGGGGGGGGGGAACGTGGAGGATTGGAGGATTGAATGGTTATTATAGATTTAGGAAGTAGTGGGCTATTACTTAGGGAGTGTGGATAATAGGGTAGTGGCGGCGACAGAGGTGGCTGGTCGGAGGTGGAAGGATGATGGCAGAAGTGGGCGGAGTGGTCGCCGGAGGTGGCTTCCGACGTTCGCCGAAAATGAAAAGAAAGGTAAAATGTTGGAGATGGTGGTAGTCAGAGGCGGAAAGTTTTTGGTGATCACCAGAGAACTAAATAATGAAGTTATTATGGAGGGGAGGGTGGTGGAGGAGCGTGGCCGACCTAAAGTAGTGGGGTGCAAGGGATGGTCGGCCGGGGGGGGGGGGGGTTAGGGGCGAAGGTGTAGTGATTCCAGGCAGAGGGAGGGGAGGAGGAGGGGCTGCCGACAAATTGTGGTGGAGGGGAAGAGGTGGCCGACCAAGGAGAGGGGAGGGGATAAATCCAAGGTTGGTACTTGGGTTCCGGCTTCGACACCGTGATCAAAGGGAGAGGTTTTTTTACTGAACTTCAATCCTCAAATATGAGCCCTCTGCCCCTTTATATAGACTATGAAGATACAAGGGACGGTCGAGATCCTCCGATTGTTTGTAGACTAAAAAAACAAAAAATAAAAAATGCAAGATCAAAATATTCTACGATCGGTGATCCGATTGTGATGAGCGAATCTGATTGTCACCGAGCACAAATGGGACATGCAGCCTGATCTCATCCACTTGGCTTGAACACAATCAGAACCTCCGGGCCGGGCGTACTTAAAATGGGTGAACGCCTGGGATTTTGATGGAGAAGATTGTCTTCTTTGCCAATAATAGAAATGAGGGTCCGGTAAAGTCCCAAACGCTGTCCGTCCAGGCTGCTGTGGTGAAGACTCTGAACTCTCTGCGGTCGCAGGATTTCGGGTAAACATGAACCCCGCATATTTTCAAGTTTACGCGAACTTCAAAAATATAAAAACTTGACTGTGAAGACTGCGACTAACATTAATATTTTGGAATTCTATAATACTGCTGCTCGGGGCTTGAAGATTTTAAGGATCATTTCTTCGACGGGGCGCTTTTCACCTGCTACTGTCGCGCTCTTCAAGCAAGCAACGGCGAGCACCACTAACTTGGGGATGTTTCTATGCATTTCAGTTTTCTTCCTCCCTTTATCAAGTTTTCAGTGATTTGTTGGCAATTATCTCCGTCTTTGTAGGTCAGGGATGAAACTTGAGCACTTACTGGATGATGACGAGGATATGGCTGAAATGTACTTGACGGACAAGCTTGTGCAGCAGCAACAATCTAATGTGTCTCCCCAGTCTTCTCAAATTGGCCAGTCTAATTGTTTCAATGGGAGAGGTTTGATAAATTTGACTTCTGTTTTTTTTGCTAATGGATTTGATCACTAATGCTACAAGTTTTACATGATGACTTATGTTGGCTACATGTATGCGCAATGCAAGGTTCGACTTAGAAAGTGACTAACAATTTTCCTGTCACATCAACATAAAATACTTGAAAAATGTATATACAATGCTTTAAATATGTATATACAATACTTGAAACATGTATATACAATACTTGGAACATGTACGTCACACTGAGTATAAATCTTCCAATTGAGATCATGTTTCATACCTCTAAGATACACCAAATAGCCACTTTTTCAAAGGATAGGAATAGGAGTTACAATAACTCGGTCCATATTGCATGTTTACTGAGGAAAGAACAAGAGAGCTTGTGAGTCACATATTGCATGTTTACTTGAATCCCAGTGAACATTCGTCCACTTAACCACTCGTTGTAACAAATTCTCTTTTTTTAAACCAAAAGAAAGGACGGATCAAATGCAATAGCATGGCCATAAAAGGTTAAAAAATGTATGTAGTTAGGCTCTTAACTTTATGATGGATCAATTGCAGCCAATTGGAGTTCAGGTAAAGGGAAACACTATACATGTCAATTTTTACCCCTTTATGGTGATAGCTCCTTGTTCGCCCACTGATGTCTCTTCTATTTTGTGCTTTAGTAGGAGAGAAGGGAAGACTGAATTTATGAAGTTTTTCTCAGAGGAAAAGGTAGCGGTATAGATCTTTGCCAGATAACTGGCCCACTTTTTATCCCTGAAAGCAAAGCTCCTAGAAATTTTACACTTTCCTTGTTCCTCCTGAAGCCTATGTAGAAATGACAACTGGGAGTGAACGATGAGGTACTTATGTGGGACAAGTTGAGGATATGGCCCTATATTCTGAAACTTATGTTGCCTTGTGCATTGAATGTAGATCCAAACTCCTTTCATTTATAACTGGTTGGTTTTGAGTTGGATGCATATACTCTAACATTATTTTAGACTAATCTCACATCATTCGGTTTAAAAAAACTTCGCTTGTTAGTGGCCAAAGACTTATCACGTTAATGAGGTGTGTTGATGATACATTTCTAGATTGGTAAACTCATGTAGCCCTGTGCACTAAATTTAGATCTTGGCACCCTGCACCTATCACCAATAGATTTTGGGGTAGATGCTTAGGTTGTAACATGATATGTGTAACATCCGTTAATTGACGCGAACTAAATTAAATTGCAGGGTCTGATCTCGAGCGATTTTGATCGAGACAGCGTCATATCAAGGTACGATTTTAGTATGGTTAAATATTGTTACGTTAAGTGTTGGATTAAATTCAGTCGTTGTGTACGTGTTCGCCGCATGTTAATTAGTAGTGCGAGAGCGCAACAAAATTTCTAAGTGTTGGAGTGGAGTTGAATGACATATTGGTAATAATTTGGAAATGTACAATTCCTCCCAAGGGTTATGTGAAGGGGCACGGTTCTCCTTCCTCACTTCTGCGGTTCCCGTAACCGCTCAAGTCGAGCCGCCCGTTTTTTTAAACCCGTAAGCCATTTATGCGTAACCCCACTTCACGGAAGAACTGTCGCATGCCTCCCCAACTCTTTCAGTTTTAGTAAAAGCTGCACCCCTTCCAGTTTTGTTCGATAACCCTAGTTCATCATCACCCCCCCCCCACTTTCTCTTTATTTCTCTTAGACGACGGAGCCACTGTTCGTCTCTTCGCACGTAGGTGTTGTTTTCTTCTCTCGGACGTGCCGCAGAAGGAAGCCGTCGACTCCTCCCTGGTCGGCAGCGACATCAGACGGTAGAAGTCCCTTTGTAGCCGCTTCCTCTTCCTCTAATAGCACATGATGCCACAATCTCCCTCTCCTGCAGGCCAGTCGAACTCCCCCAAGATCTCAGAAACTCTCGGTAGCCTCAGATTGGGGATTTCTCTTTTCTTTTCAGCCAAGGTGAGTTTCTTCTTTGATCATTCTCAACAAATGATTGATCATCCAGTATTGATTTCGATCTTTGTTTTATTTCACTAAGAAATCAGTGTTCCTATTCCCCTTGCGTGTGAAATTAATTATTGAGTTATCCTTTGATTGCAAAAATTTGGGAAATTGACTCTTTCGTTTCGGAAACCCTAACCCTTCGTCATTAGGGAAGTGGTAATTCCTTTTCTTCGCTATGTAATAGCATGCCCTAGATTGGAAGTGGTGATTATAAGTTTAAATTTTCTTTTTAGGGTTGTAGGGAGATTCACAAAGAGGGCTTTTAGCACTTTCCAAACATAAAAGCAATGCCACTGCGTCGGGTGTACGAGTGTCGCAATACCACTGTAAGAAATTCTTATTCCTTTTGGTTAGACATACCTGATAGTTTGCAAATAAAATTTCCTTCATTGTTCAAAAAATTCTTATAGTTAAACAGAAACTACAACTATTGTTAGTAAGAAATAACTCAGTAAAATGTACAACTGATATGTGTAGTCCCAAAATAATTGATTTGTTTCCTCCAGTTAGGCATTCATAAATTGTGAAATAAATGTACAAAACATAAGCTCATATAGATATTCAGATTGCGGGAAACATCAAATATAGGATTATGGATTTTATTTGAATAATTAATGAAAGACACTGCTCAAAATATGCAAAAGAATTCATAAGCAGAGTAGTTCTAAATATAATGTGTACCGTAGGCACGGTTGAGACTAACTTCTCCCGTGTTTGATTGAGGCACACTATTTTTCTCATTAGTCGTAGTGTACCCTGCGAGTCCTAGTGCTTGGGATATGTTACCCCGTTTTAGAAGATTACTAGATTCGAGTCTGTGTCTGTGAGACACTAAAAGACTTGAGTTCCTTAGTAGGACTCGAATTGTTAGACTAGAACTGCGTGATAGAAGCTACTCTGCTTAGAGCTTTAAAGAGGGACAACCTTAAGTTATTTAGAACTCAAGTATAGACCGAAATATAGAAACTCCTAGTCAATCAAATTTTCGGAACTTGAGTATTTGTGCTTAATATGTTTAACTAGAACAAATATTTATTTTGCTAAGATTTAATTTAGAAAAGTATGCATAGTTCACCGACATATAGTTTTTTTACTGTATAAAACTTATTTCTAAAAAGCATGCATATATTTCTTTTCAAATAATTTTAGTGTCATTAGGATGAATAGTTTTTCTTACTCTCCTTTTGGGCTGACCCATTTTTTGGGCATGTTTTTACAGGGGACTTAGGTGTGAAACTGTGTCTAGGATGAGCGTGATATTGGAGTTGCTCTTATAGTTTGTCTTCCCTTTCAGTTGTTGTTTTACTTTTAGTACAGTACTATTTAGTATTGGACACTTGTAATGTTAATGTTTAAGAGTTTCTTTTTGTACCAGACATATTACAGTATATTAGATATTCAGTTATTTGACTTTTCATCTTTTTAGTGGCCCTGTTAATTCATCTTGATGAGGTACAAGCTTTACCCTTAGATGCAATTTTACTTCCGTTGTAAGTTCATTTTCAGATTTTTTCAATTATTCCTGCTACGTACTAGTTTTAATACTGTTTCTTAGTTTACTGCCTATCGCTGGACCCGACTAGACTGCTGATTTGCTGTTAAACTAGGATGGAGTGTTACAATATGTACATGTGTGTATATGCATAAATAGAAGAAAAAAAGTAGAGTAAAATGAATATAACAATAGATGCACAAGAGATACTTGCGTTTTATCTCTTCTCTGTTTGGGTCGTTGGAGGTAGGTGTCACCTAATGGGAGGAGCTGGGATGGAATAGTCACAATTTTTTTACACCATAATCCAACTATTGCAATGATCAACCCGAGGATGTCATCACTCCCTTGTAAGCATATTATTATTATTATTATTATTATTATTATTATTATTATTCTCACACTCTCCCTCAAGTTGGAGCAAGAGAGGAAACAAGACATAGACTCCCTAGCTTAAAATATTTGTTAGTTGGTTGTCTATCTTCAGAAACAGTAATTCATCTTCACCTTCAAACAATCAATTCTTTACGTTTTGTTCGATTATGAAGGATGAAATTTAAAGTTATGTAGATGACTTCCACATTATTACACAAAAGATTCATTGAGCATTCAATCTTCTGACTCAAATATGTTCGGAAATATCCCTATTGATTTATGAGATAAAGCTATTTGTTGATGATGTAGAAATTCCTTAAAATGTTAGGTGACAATGTAATTTTAATTGCTCTAAGAAGGTCACATGAAGTCAAGCAAAAAAAGATCTCCTAAAGAAGCTCTGCAATCAATGTTTCTTGACCAATGACCGGAACAATCGCTATTTATTGATCTCAAGATATGTTCAATGATCACCGACCACTGACCGCCGTTTCTTGACCGGTGAGCCAGACGTTCACCAATAGAAGACTTGAAGAAATGGCCCAATAATCACTGATCATTGACCGGCATCCACTGACCTTGATCTGCGATCACCGACCGCTGACTCGAGTTTAAGGAAAGTTTTTATGATGCCTAAGAAGGCTGATCACTTATTGTTGACTTAGAATATGTGATTGTTGACCGCACTACCCTCCTAGTGAAGACCTACACACAACGATCGTTGATCAAAGCGCTCACCAATCATTGACCAAGTTCAAAGTATTTGTCAAATTCAAATGTAATCGTTGCTGTTTTTGAGAAAGGAAAGTACTAACTTTGCTTCCCCTCATGCCACGAATGTATTTTGGAACTTGGTCTAAAATGAACAAGATGACCATATTTAAGCTGAATGCTCATTCTTTTTGTATTCAATTAATCAGCTCCTCTCTTAGTGATGCATCTGTCCAATCTAAAGCACTCTCAATAAAAAAGTATGCTATAAAGGGTTATATACTGTCCTTTCCAAAGAGCAAGGTCGGGTTTGAATCTCCAATGAAAAAGTTTCATTGGATTGGAGTCTCCGGTGGAAAAGACATGCCGCTTTGGGAGGAGGTAGTGGTAGCCCACAGAGCTTTGGAGATCACCTATGATGTCTTGTATGGAATACTTCAATCCTTTGAGCCGGCTATCTCTCAGATCAAGGAGGAACAGGAGCCAACCATTCCAATAAATAATATACTGGAGAAAACAATGGCCGTGGCTGTTACACACTGGCTCGGTAAGTTCGAGTTAACGAGCCAGGAACAATAAATGCAATTTGAGATCTTTTACAGTTACACAAATAAAGAGCAAGAAACCAAAATATTTTATGTATATTTCATAATTTTATAAGTACAGTCATGTATTGCATTCCTATTTTATTTGACATAATACATAATACATATTAGTCTTCCTCACTGTTCTTTGGCGCCCATATATTTGTCGGTACCTAAAAATATTTAATAGGCTGGTAAGCATCTTCACACACCCTGGAAGAATAATTCAATATTTATGTATCTATACAATGCACAATTTTTAGGGAAAGTATGCAATAAAAAAAGTAAACAATAATCAAGATATACACATCAACATATATTTTAACTTGTCGAAATATAAAATATTTTTATCGAAAATAACTCATTTATTCGTTAGTACTTACGATACACTAGTGGGATGAACCAGAGGGCTTTTATTGAAAATAACTCATTTACAGGCCAGATTGAACCAACCGTACTACGAAACGTGAGTCCACCAGGTAAGAGTGTCACTCCTATGATATATGTCGTATAGGATAAGGCTAAACACCCTCAGATTGCAGGTGACTAAACCCGCCAGATAAGATATCTACTCCCGAGATGCCCCTCCTCAAAATATAGGGAACTCGGATAAAAAAGGTTAATACATGAATAACATAATAATACACATCACCATACAATAATATATTATTATTTTTCATAATATCGTGCATGTTTTATCATCATAACTCGAATTATCATTATCGATTTTATTCAAAACCAATCAGATAGTCATGTGTTGAGGGAAAAGAATTAATCGTTACATCATTACATTAGAGGCTCCTATATATATATATAAGTATACATGACGATAATATAGTAGCAACATAAAATACATTATTCTAACATATTCCAACACTCCCCCTCAAGTTGGGCGTGTAATGCATGTCATGCCCAACTTGTTCAGTGTCTTTTAAAACGAGTTCTGACTCAGCCCTTTGGTAAGCACATCTGCAAGCTGCTGGTTTGATGGGACAAACGGGGTACTCACAATCCCCCTAACAATATTTTTCCCGATGAAGTGTCTGTCGATCTCTACGTGCTTGGTATGATCGTGTTGCACCGGATTGTGGGCAATGCTGATCACAACTTTTTATCGCAATAGATCCTGATTGGACCGTCATACTTCACACCAAGGTCCTTGATGATCGTCTGGATCCACAACCCTTCAAATAACCCTTGTGTCATAGCACGAAATTCTGCCTATGTACTGGATCTGACAACAACATGTTGTTTCTTGCTTCTCCAGGTTGTCAAATTACCCCCAACAAGGGAACAATACCCTGATGTTGACCTCCGATCATTAATTGGTTCTGCCCAGTCTGCATCCGTATAGACCTCTACGGTCAATGCCTCATTAGGTGAACAAAATTCCCTTGCCAGGAGTGAATTTGAGGTACCTCAGAACTCTGTGTGCAGCATCCAGGTGATGCAATCTAGGTGAATGCATGTAGTGACTAAGGACCCCCACACCATAGGATTTGTCTGATCGAGTGTGAGAGAGATAGATAAGCTTTTTCACTAATCGTTGGAAGCCAAGTATGTCATCAACAACTTCTCCATCGCTTCCAAGTTTGTGATTGACCTCAATCGGGGTATTTGCTGGCCTGCACCCAAGCATTCCAGTCGTCTCAAACAAGTCTAAAACATATTTCCTTTGAGATATAAAGATCTCATGCTTGGATCTAGCCACCTCGATGCCCAGAAAATACTTGAGGGGGCCAAAATCCTTCACTTCAAATTCCTGAGACGATCTGGATTTTAGATGTTCAACCGCTTCAGTATCATTACCGGTTATTACTATATCTCCACATAGACAATGAGAGCAGCCACCTTACCCTCACTATGCTTCACAAACAATGTGTAATCAACATTGCTCTGTTTGTACCCGAAAGAGATCATAGCTCGGTGAAATCTCCCGAACCACGCACGTGGAAATTGCTTCAAGCCATACAGAGCTTTCTTCAACCTTCAAACTTTCCCTGCCGATCCTTCTTAGCTAACACCCGGAGGTAAAGACATGTAGACTTCCTCCTCAAGGTCACTGTGGAGAAATGCATTTTCACATCCAACTAAAGGAGACTCCACCCTTTACACACAACACATGAAAGGAAGATCCTGATGAAGTTCATTTTTGCCATTGGAGCAAATGTCTCCTGATGACTGATGGTCAATGCCCGTTGTTTGTGGATATCCTCTCGCCACCAACCTGTCTTTGTATCGTTCCACAAGATCTTCATAGTTTTGCTTCACAGAGAAAACCCACTTGCATCCCACAACATTTTTCCCCTTAGGGAGTTGGACCAGCTCCCAAGTATTGTTCTTATCAAGGTCTCCCATTTCATCCAGCATGGCTGCCTTCCACTCACTATGCTCAAGTGCTTCCTGTCATGACTGAAGAATAGAAATGGATGCCAAAGAGGTGACAAATGCTCTATGTGTAGGAGACAAGGAGTCATAAGTCACAAAGTGAGAACGAGGATGTAGAGTAGAAGCAGAACTACCTTTGTTAATACCTGACGATAGATCGGATGATGACACAGGTTGAATAGCAAGAGTCTGGGTGTTTGTGCCCCTTCTACGTTGAGTATAGACCTGCAAAATAGGAGGAGGCACCAGAGGAGCGAGAGTAGTAGGAACATGAGGTGACTGTGGGGTGACCGGAACCGGAGGTGGCATCATAGACGGAGGAATAGGCAGATGAACAAATGGTGGGGAACTCACTTCCGTAGTTGTAGTCTCCCCCTGAAGAGGGTTCCCTTCAGATTTCCGGAAGGTGACATCCATGGTAACAAATACCTGGTTGGTAACCGGGTGGAAGCACTTATAGCCTTTTTGGGTAGGAGAGTAGTCAATAAACACACACTTCAGGGCGCGCGGATCAAGTTTGGTCTTAGGCCGAGTGTGGATAAAACATATACATCCAAAGACATAGGAAGAGAGGGAGGTAGGACGAACCCCTAGAGTGGTGAGAGGGGTCTGAAACCCAAGGACCTGCGTTGGAAGACGATTGATGAAGTAAGTCGCTTTGAGAACAGCATCACCCCAATAATACTTCGGGAGATGCATCCGAAGGAGAATACACCTAGCCACCTCGAGGAGGCGCCGATTCTTATTCTCAGCCACCCCATTCTGAGAGGGGTGTACACATAGCAGGTTTGATGAATGATACGTAGGTCACTTAGGAATTTGTCAAGACGAGCGTCAATATATTCACGACCATTGTCACTACGTACGATTTTAACGATAACACCATATTGAGTTGTAACCATCTTGTGAAAGCGCTGGAAATAGAGAACACCTCACTTTTATGCTTCATTAAGTAAACTCAGGTACAACAAGAGTCGCAATCAATGAAAGAAACAAACCACGAGCAACCAGAAATAGAGGTAGTAGGGTTAGGTTCTCAAACATCAGTATGAATAACTGCAAACGTAACTGAGTTATACGGGGACATAAGTGGAAGAGTATTACGATGATGTTTAGTCATTTCACACACACCACAATGAAAAACATTAAACAAAGTAGAAGACATAGTAGGAAGTAACAACTTCATAATAGCGACAGGAGGATGTCCTAGCCGACAATACCAGGAATCCAACTCAGAAGGATGAGTTGCAAGAAGAGATTTGGGAGGCCGAGCGATGCTGGATGAAGTGGAAGCAGATGGGTCGAACACGTAGAGCCCGTTGCACAGTCTACTAGAGCCAATCACCGTTCCCGTCTTCAGGTCCTGAAAAACACAAGAGGTAGGAAAAAAGTCACTGAACAATTCATAAGGTTTGTCAAATGATTAATAGAGAGGAGATTGCGGGTGAAAGCTGGAACATGAAGAACAAGGGAGAGGGTAAGAGAAGAGCATGGAATGGATCCTTTCCCAGTGATCGGAGATAGCGATCCATCAGCAATGCTCACTTTGTTCTTGCCCGACAGAGGTGTGTATGACACAAAACCTATGACTGATCAGGTCATGTGGTCATATCAATAAAATCATGATCAAGTATCGGTTCCCCATTCCCCTACTCGACGACCTCCTTGACATTTTGTTAGGTGCCCATATCTTTTCAAAGCTTAATCTTCGGAGCGGGTACCACCAGATTAGGGTTAAAGGTGGCGATGAATGAAGGACTGCATTTAAGATGGAGGATGTGTTATACGAGTGGTTGGTTATGTCTTTTGGGCTATCTAACACCCCTAGAACATTCATGCATATTATGAATCAGATCCTGTGCCTATATATCAGCACGCTCCTCGTAGTCTATTTTAACGATATCCTAGTTTATAGTCAGACTCATGGAGAACACCTCACACCACTACGATTGCTCTTTGACATGCTCCTAAAGGAGCACTTTTACATCCATCTGAAAAAGTGTACCTTTTTATCTGAATCTGTACACTTCCTAGTGTTTATCATTTTTGCCTCTGGGCGTGTCCATAAATCCTGATAAAGACAAGTCCATTCAAGACTAGCCAATCCTCACGAATATCTATGAAGCTCGAAGTTTCTATGAGTTGGCCACATTTTATAGACACTTTGTCATAGGATTCAACACTATCATGGCTCTCTACATGAGCAGCCTTCGTAAGAGAGATTTTCAGTGGACACCTGCCGCCACTCAAGCGTTCGAGGACATCAAGGAAAAATTGACCACAACTCCGGTACTCTGATTACCTTATTTTAGCCTGAGCCTTCGAGGTGGCTTGCGATGCCTTTGCTATAGACATAAGAGTTCTCAGTTAGGAGGGTCATCCAGTTTTTCACTGTTGTGGGAAGCTAAATGCTTCCCGACAAAGGTACTCCAACTACGACTAAAAGTTTTATGCGATTGTGTAGACATTGAGGCACTGGAGATACTATTTCCTCCCCCCGAGAGTTTGTGTTATATTCGGTTCACCAAATCTTACTTTATTTGGACTCCTAGAAGAAATTGAGTCATCGAAACGCCAAATGGATAGTGTATATGCAGGTTTTCACTACGTTCTTAAAAATCGAGATGGTATTGAGAATAAACCAGTGGACCACTTAGCCACCGGGTGGGTATACTTCACGCCCTTACCACTGAGGTCATGGGGTTTGAGCATCTGATCACTGAATATGAGACATGTCCAGATTTTGCAGATATATACTCCTCTCTTTCTCAGGACCCACTTGAGATCATCCCCGACTATTCAATTGCCAACGAGTATTTATTTCGCGACACTCCTATGCATCTACATGACCTCCTTCTGAGATCATCTGGTTTGGGAGATGCATGTTGGTGGTGCAACAAGTCACTTTGGTTGAAATAAGCCCACCACACTGGTGAAAGATCGTTTCTATTGGCCCACCCTCAAGAGAGACGTTGCACGAGTCGTCCGACATTGCTCCATTAGCCAGATGGCTAAGGGATCACGATAGAACACTGGTTTTTATACACCACTTCCAGTATCACACTAGTCTTGGGTGGATATTAGTAAGGACTTTGTGCTAGAATTACCATACACCCGACGCAGACACGACTCTATACTTTTTGTAGTTGACCGGTTTTCCAAAATGTCTCACTTCATTGTATGCAGCAAGACAGCCAACCTGTCTCTCGTTTCTTTACTATTTATTCGGGACATCTCTAGACCTCACGGTCTTCCTAAGACCACCGTGTCCGATCAAGATGTTCGATTCATGGGTTAATTTTGGAAGACCCTCTTGAAGAAGACTGACACCACACTACTATTTTCATCTGTCTACCACACACAAACGGATGACCAGACTGAGGTAGTAAACATTAGTTTAGGAAATCTTTTGCCATGCCTTATTGGTGACTACACCACCTCTTGTGATTTAGTATTACCCTTGACCGAGTTTGCATTTACTAGTTAGGTGAATAAGATAACAGGATTGGGTCCATTTTAAATTGTCTTAGGTTATGAGCTTAGGAAACCCATAAATCTCATTCCCCTTCCTGCAGAGTCTCGTACTCGTCCTAGCAAGTCAACTGATTCTTTTGTTAGGTATATATATAGCTTGCATGAGTCGGTCCGACAAAGGATTTCTTGTCATGATCATATTTATAAATTGTATGTTGATAGCTATATGAGAATGCAAAGCTTTCAAGGAGGAGAACAAGTAATAGTTTGTATATGCGCTGAGAGATTCCTAAAAGGAACAACTCGAAAATTGAATGTTGAGCGAATGAGCCTTATACTGTACTCAAATGAATTGAAGCAAATGCTTATGAGCCGGATATTCCGCCGAGTATGGGGATACCACTTGTATTCAATGTTGAAGATCTGACTCCATTCTTTGAGCAGCATGATTGTATGTACCCTTCGCCTCTACTACCACATCCTCTCAGCCTTTGCCTGCATCAACCACTTCACCACAGTTCCAGTTATCACCATTATCTACTTCCACTTCACCGCATCAGCAGCAACCTATTCCTACCACCTAGACTCCTCCTCAGCACTGGTTTATCATCCAACTTCTCTTGTTCCTGCATCTCGTTCGTCGTCAGCAATTCGACCATCTTCAACAGTTCTGTTGTCTTCAATAGTTCCACCGTATTCATGAGTCCCATCTTCTTCAGCTGCTAGTCTGTTTGACGTCATTACAGAGATCGTGTCTCATGATCTTGTACCCTCACCAGACAGAGTCCACTACTTGGTCCATTTGCAGGGCCGTCCTTTTATTGATGATACCTAGATTTCCGTAGCAAAGCTCAAGAGACTCACCCCTGTCCTACGACGATACTATGATCATCTTCATTCTACTGAGATGAATGATTCTGAGATGGAGGGAGTTGATGGGGAGCATCCCACTCGACCCGTTCGGGTTTACTCATGACGACCTCGAGCGCAGTGATGAACGAGACCGTTCATCTTGAGCAGCTCACCGATCATATTATTTTTTATTCTTGTTATTTTTTTATTTCGTGTTGTATTTTATGTATTTTTTGAGTTGGGACGATCGACCGATCATAGCTTTCCTTTGGCCCCTAGAATCTATAAATAGATGGCGAGAACTCTCATTTTGGGTATTGAAGGATTGGATCATAGAAGTCATACTTTGGTCATTTTGGTGTTGAAGCCGATTTCTGAATGCAAAACCTTGGAATCCCTTCCACCTTGCCGTCCGCCGTCAGTTATCCCCTCCTCATCCCTCAACCAAGCTGCTGGCCCCAACCAAATTCCCCTTGGACGGTCACATTCCTAACCACCCCACCACCCATCCATTGCCCCCCCCCTATTGGCAGGCCTCCACCTTCATTCCTCTCAAAATTGCCGGTCACCTTCCCCAGTTCTACCCTCGACCTCACTGCCAATACCCCCACAATCACCCTCTAACCTCCACCTTCATTCCTTTCAAAACTGCCTGTCACCTTCCCCAATTCTACCCTCTACCTCACTGCCAATACCCCTACAACCACCCTCTAACCTCCATGCAATAGTATTCCTTGGCTGACCCTCAACCATTCATCCCATCCCATAGTGGACCTATAGTTCCCCCTCCACTTTCCAATCCCCACACAAACAGCCTCCCACTCCACCATAATTTCATCTCCGGCGATCACCGAAGTACGTATCTGGCCACCTCCGGTGGTCCACCACCACTTCTCTCACCTTTCTCATCATTTTAAGTTTTTTCGGAGATCGCCAGAAAACATCTCTGTGGACGGCTACCACCACCTCCGACCACCACCACCTCCGGCCACCACCATCCTCCACTCTGCCGGCAACCACCCATAACTACCTCCTAACTACCCACTACGCCACTTCCATTTATTTATGAACTACCCCCTAAATTTAAGCCCCACTATCTCCTCATTTGCCTCACAACCAACCCCTTAATACCCTCAATCATTCACATGTGGAGCCACTCCCTCAAACCCCTCAACAACCGCCCACTATATCCCAACATTCCCCACATTCTCATGTGGAACCCTTCCCCCACATTCTCCAAATTACCAACCCTACCTCCTTCAATCTGTTTGGCCGATCTATCCTTTCCTGCCCCTCTTTCTCTCGTGGGGCTCAATTGCTGTCCCATCCAACTGCTGCCCCAACTACAACCCCTCCTATTAACGCAGCCCCTTTTCCTACGCCCATATTGGACCTCACGTGGATCCACTCCTCACTCCTCTCCCTAACCAACAAAAGTCCTCTCTACTACCACCTAGCAGCCCCATCTTTTCCCCAACCTGCCGCAAACTGCTTTAGGCACATCCAGACAACAAACCTCCATCCCCCCCCCCCCCCACAATGCACAACCACTCCCCGATCCCTTGGACAGCCCTCCCCTCACTATCATCATGGCGCTCACGGTTTGTGTTGTTTTTCTTTCACAATTGAGTCTTATGTTTGTTCTCTACTTGAAGATGTTAGATAATATAGAAGAAAACAATGTAAAGACTCATTTATCTCCTTTCTCTTTTAGTCTCACATCTCCTGTATAAGATTATTTCTCCCTCTCTTCTCCCATATATTTGTATTCTTACTTGTATTTGACACATAAAGAAGTATATACAAGGTTGAGCCTTTGGTTTCTACATGGTATCAGAGGCCCTGATCTGACCGGTCTGGCCTACCCTTGACCGCCCGGTTTCTCTGTCCGCGCGGTTTCCTTCCTTGTCGCGGCGACTTCTTCTCCTTACCTCTTGCGGCCTCTCTCTGCTCTACCCTTTTCCTCCTCATATCTCGTGGATCCACCGCTCTTCCCTCTTTATATAGACTTCTTCTCTCAGGCACGTGGACCCCACCTCAGTTCCGTTGTTTTCCTATTCGTTGCGGCCTCACTTTTCTCTATCCGCAGCGGTATGCTCCTAACCGCTCAGGTGCGGCCTATTCCTTAGCCGCTCTGTCCGCTAGCCGCTCTGTTCGCTGCGGCCTCTCCCTTCTCTTTACCCGTGGCGGCCTTCACTTCTCGTTGCGGACTTCTCTATCCGCGGTGGCTGCCTCTTCTAGCAGCGATCTCATCTAACCCGCAACAACCACTTTTCCCGCAGCGACTTCTCCTACTCGTCGTAACCTCGTTTACCCGCAGTGACTTCTTACTCGCTGCGCCTTATTCTACTCGCAGCGACCTGTTTTACCCGTAGTATCTTCTTTTCACCTGCAGCGGTCTTTCCTACCCGCAGTGACTACTCTCTACTCGCGGCGACTTAGTCTACTCGCTTCGGCCTATCCTGCCTTGCGGTCTCTCCTTAATCGCGACGACCTAGCAGTACTCTCTTCTGTTCGCTGCTGCTTCTCTTCTCCTGCTGCGTCTCGTAGTTGCTGCCTTGTCTCTAGCCGCTTGTATTAACCGGCTAACCGCGTGCTCCTATCCGCCCGGTTAGTGTGCCTAGCCGCCCAGGGATATGACTTCCGATTCTACCACTGCTGTGGATGTAACTCCTCCCTCTGACTATCCTCGTACTGCTCCTTCTGAACTTCAGGATGAGCTGCGCATTACCACTATCTCTCTTCTTGGAAAACAAAACTTTATGGAATGGGTCCACTCCGTACGGCGTGTACTTCAAACTAAAGGCCTCCTTCATCATCTTACCAAGACATCGCCCACTGCGCCTACTGATGAGTGGATCTGTGATGACGGACGCATTCAATCTTGGATCCTCAACTCTCTGGACACCGAGCCCTATCGTATGGCTATGTACCATGCGACCGCTCATTCTATGTGGACTGATCTTCATTCCCTCTATTCTGAAAAGGACAGTTTACAACACTTGTTTGACATTTTCACTGATCTCCAGTACTTAGACGTTGGAGTTACCTGAGATATTACCTCCTTTGTTGCGCGGGCTAAAAATCTTGTTGAGGCTTGGATCCAGCATCAGCCTCCCACTACGAACTTGGTGACTCAACGACAGGAGGAGGAGGCCATCGGGATTGCTATGATGATGGCGCGTGTCCCCCCACATCTTTATACTGTCCGCGCTCATGTTCTATCTTCCGCTGTTACTCCATCCCTCTCGGATGTGTGTTCAATGCTCCTCAAGGTTACTCCACCTCCGGATGTCCTGACTTCGTCTCCCGCTCTGCTTCAACAACCCGTGGCCACTCTTGCTCCATCTAATCGTGGCCCACCGGCTCGTGGTGGCCGCCAACCTCGGGGACGCGGTCGTGGTGTCCGAACACTCTTCAAGTGATCTTACTGCGGTAGGGATGGCCATCTGGATGCCACATGTTACCGCAAACATGGTCTGCCTCCTCATCATACTGCTACAGTAGCTCCCTCACCTCCCTCCACAACTAGTGATGATATTGCTGCATTACGGGCTCAACTACAACAGCTTCAAGGCGCGGTTAGTCGCTCCTCTGGCTCCGTCGCCTCGATCTCCAATGAAGGTATATTTTGCCTCTCTCACAGCCCTCATTGGATTGTGGACTCGGGTTCTACATATCATCTCTCTCCACAGCGTCCGCCACAATATTTTGATACTCCTTACCACAAGAACATCACTGTGGCAAATGGTGACACGATCCCGGTTTCTGGCACTGCCAATCTCCCTCTTACTCCTTCCCTCTCCTTATCCTCGGTCCTTCATGTTTTGGGCTCTCCATTTAATCTTTTTTTCTGTTAGCCGTCTTACACAAAATATTGATTATTGTGTTACTTTCTCACGCTCTTTATTTGTTGTGCAGGATCGACAAACGCGGACTATACTTGGTAGAGTGCGGCTGTCCAACGGGCTGTATCTCCTCGACGTTTCTCCCATTGCTCTCACTACCGTCTCCACCACTGATTGGCATCGTCGTCTGGGCCACGCCCCCCTTCCGATTCTCAAGAAAGCTCTTCCTACTGTCGCTCTCCAAGAGTTTTTTTGTGAATCATGTATCTTCGGCAAGCAACGCCATGTATCTTTCCATTCCTCATGTACTCGGAGCGATGTTCCTTTATCGTTAATACATTATGATAGCTGGGGGCCCTATAAGGTCTCTAGTGTTTTTGGTTACAGATATTTTATAACATTTATGGATGATTACTCGCGAGTTACCTGACTATATTTACTTCGTGATCAAACCGAACTCACAGCTACGTTACGTACGTTTCTCACCGAAACGCGTAATCAATTTTCTACTTGTGTCAAAACAATTCATACAGACAATGCTCGCGAGTACACCGGTCGCACCTTCTCCACTCTATGCGCTGAGTTCGGTATTCTCCATCAGACTTCATGTGCATATACACCCCCCAACAGAATGCCATAGCGGAACGGAAGAATTGTCACCTCCTTGATGTGGCTCGCTCTCTTATGATCCAAATGCAGGTTCTTCCTCTTTATTGGAACTTTGCCGTTTCTACAGCCTGTCACCTCATTAATCGCATGTCATCCTCTGTCCTCAACTTTGTGGCACCCATCACTCTACTTTATCCATCCACGACTCTCTTCTCTCTCACATCTCGGTGTTTGGATGTACCTGTTATGTCCATCATCTCGGTCCCTCCACTGACAAACTCGCCCTCGTGCTACCAAGGCGATGTTTGTTGGCTACTCACGCACTCAGAAGGGGTATGTCTGCTTTGAACCTACGACTGGTAAGATGGTTGTGTCTGCTGATGTCTCCTTCCATGAAGACCAACCATATCGCACCAGTCCTTCTGATCCCCTTCTTCCTCCTCTACCTCGGCCCTCCGTACCCATCACGTCTCCATTACCACCACTTCTACCTACCACCCAACCCCACCAGTCCAACTCTCCTATTACTCTGAGCATCCCACCATCTACAGTTCCCGTCAAACTCCATGTTATTCAGATGTACACTAGTCGTCCTCCACGTTTGGATGCCCTGCAGCAGCTTCCCTCTACCGGTGTGCTCTCGCGGCCTATTGATCCGGCGTCCTCTTCGACGGCACATCCCATGGCCAATTATGTTTCTCTACACTGGCTCTCTCCGTCCCTACGTGCCTTTGCTCTCTCTCTCTCTCTCTCCTCTATTTCTGTATCTAATTCTGTGCAGGAAGCTCTCCAGCATCCGCGGTGACGCGCTGCCATGGATGATGAGATGACGGCTCTGTGGGGTAATCACACGTGGAATCTTGTGCCCCTTCCTCCGAGTTACAGTTGTGTTAGCTGCAAATGGATCTTCACTATCAAACATGCCGTGGATGAGGCAGTTGATCGCTTAAAGGCTCGGCTTGTGGCCCGGGGATTTACCCAACAGTACGACCTTGATTACGAGGAAACGTTCTCCCCGGTTGCAAAATTAAATTCGGTTCGGGTTCTCCTCTCCTTAGCTGTTCATCGTCAGTGGCCCCTCCATCAGCTAGCTGTCAAGAATGCGTTCTTGAATGACGATCTTCTTGAGACAGTGCACATGCATCAACCGCACGAGTTTGAGACCATGGGGGAGTCTCGGGTCTGTCTTCTTCGCATGTCTATTTATGATCTCAAACAATCTCCACGGGCGCGGTTTGGAAAATTCAACAAGGTCGCTCGTGAGATTGACTTTAAACAAAGCTAGGCAGATACCTCTCTCTTTACTCGTCACCAATCAACTGGGACGGTCATACTTCTGGTTTATGTGGACGATATTATTATCACTGGTGATGACTCAGCTGGGATACACCATGTGAAGCAACATTTGAACTCTACATTTCAAACCAAAGATTTGGGCAGTCTTCGCTATTTTCTTGGACTAGAAGTAGCACGACGACCAGATGTCCTTGTCTTATCCCTATGTAAGTACTACATTGACCTTCTGCAAGATGCTGGCCTCTCAGGTTGTAAACCTGCAGAAATTCTGATGGAATTCAACCACATGTTGTGTGCTCAGGGATCTGAGAATGATTCTCTTCTTCCGAACCCAGAATACTATCGACGTCTTGTGGGAAAACTGATATATCTAACTGTTACAATACCTGACATATCATTTGCGGTTGGTGTGGTCAGCCGGTTTATGCATACCCTACGGGTCTCTCACCTCCAGGCAGTGGAACGCATCCTTAGGTATCTGAAGACTTCCACTGGGCAGGGACTTGTGTACAAGCCGTCTTCCTCCCTTTCTCTTATTGCATACTCAGATGCGGATTATGCTGGCTCATTGGATGATAAACGTTCAACTACTGGATTCTGTACATACTTTGGAGGAAATCTTATCACATGGCGGAGTAAGAAGCAGACGGTGGTCGCCCGCTCGTCTTCTGAGGCCGAGTACCGTGCGGTGGAGGCTGTTACCTCTGAAATAACTTTGCTGGAAAGTCTTTTGATGGACTTAGGGGTTAAATTGTCCTCACCTTCAACACTGTTCTGCGACAGTCAAGCTGCGATACATATTGCAAAGAATCCTGTATTCCATGAGAGGACTAAACATATTGAGGTTGATTGTCATTTTGTTCGAGAAAAGGTTCAAGCAAAGGAGCTAAAGCTTGAACATGTTTTCGCCTCTGGACAAGTTGCTAATATCCTTACCAAGGCGCTGCCTCGCAAGTTGTACTACCTGTTCCTGTCCAAGCTTGGCGCATATGACATATACGCTCCAGCTTGCGGGGGAGTATTAGATAATATTGAAGAAAACAATGCAAATGCCCATTTATCTCCTTTCCCTTTTAGTCTCACATCTCCTATATAGGATTATTTCTCCCTCTCTTCTCTTATATATTTGTATTCTTTCTTGTATTTGACACATGAAGAAGTATATACAAGGTTGAGCCTTTGGTTTCTACAGAAGAGATAGTGGTTTGTTAGACTTGTTTCAGTCATTTTAGTCTTTGTGATTTCTCATTTAAATAGTATTTGATTTTGTGCACTCTCGCTCTAATGCTCTTCTTTTGCTTCCTTATTTTAAATGCTTTAATTCAATTGTTGAGAAATCAAGTTATATAGTTTTAAATGTTATTTTGCATGTTTGAATTCGCCGACCATTACATTTGTATCTAGGTGTAGATGTCGTTAGAGTCTTACCCTACATCACATCACTTCTTAAGAGATCACGTGGAAAAAATCATTATCTCAATGAAATTCATTCCAATTGAGAAACAAATTGCTGACATTCTCACAAAACCCTTGGATGAATGGATGTTAACTTATTTCATTTATGAGCTTGGAATATTGGATGACTTGGAATAGATTAATTGAAAATAAGCCTAATCTTTGTCTTGAAAACTTAAAAAACTACGCATGGTTATTCTTTTTTCTAAATTGCTTAGTGTACTAGAAATAGAAATCTCCATGCATAAACAACCAACTATAGAAAATACTTTGAAAAGAGTGACCTAAAAAATATTTTAGCAGAATGATAGTCCTCACTTGGACTGAAACATGATTCTCTCCTTTCAACTCTTTAAAATTCCCTATTTTCACTATGTCAACTTCGATCTACGATCGTTGACCATCGATCGACAATCATTGAACGACTTGCCAATTACTGATCGTCATCTCCATAGGTAGCGGTGATTGGTGATCGCTGGTCGTTGAGCGGCGCTAACTGATCGCTGATCTTCAATCATACTCTTTCATTTTTATTGTACTAATTTTCTCTTCAATTGGTATCTCACTGCGATTGTCGACTTCTTGATCAACGATCACTGTTTGTAGCCCACTCTACCATCGTTGTTCGGCGTATTCACGCCGGTGGCGGGAGCAAACGCCGCCCGCAGAGCGGAAAAACAAATGGTCAGCCCGGCATTTGCATTGTTTGCTCCCGCTGTAAGGAGAAAAAGGCCCACCTCCCCTCCGTTTCCAGGCTCGCCTCCCTCCCTCCAGTCCGAGACCTCCTTTTCCACCGTCCGGGAGAAAACGCTACCGCCGCGCCAAATGAAGCCTTATTCTTATTCCAAATTTACCACCCTTAACCAAATTCTACTTTATCCTTTCATTGTTCTGTGACCTAGTTGTGCTCGCTGAGCATTCTTGTCTTCCCTCCCTCAAATCTTCTTGCCATCTGTTAAATTTCTTGCAATTGTGAATGTCAACTATGGGTTCAAGATTGATTTTGTTTCTTTTTCGTCTGCTGAAGCGAAGTTCATGACTCTAGTTGAACTAGTACCCTTTTCCATTTCAGGGGGAGAGTCCACTGTCCAGTACTCCTTTCCATCTCGTAATCCATCCCCTATTCACTGTACCCTACTCTTCCAATGAATTACCTCTTGTCCCTCTGTGGACATGGTAATTGAAGGTCTGTTCTCAGAGCTCCTTCCCGCAGAAGAGACCCTAGCTTATTCGCAAGCATCTCCAGCTGATGAATTTCCGACTGATGCAGCCCCAACCTAAGAGGAAGTCTCCCATGAAGCCCCATTCTTCTACCCATTTAAAAGAATCTCTTTCTGATCCTCCTCCACCCCCTACCTTAGTGACCCATACCAAGAGGTCATGAAATGATTGGGAGGCTCCTGGAATCCCACAGGAAGGGCAACACAAGGCTCAAGAAGAGTTAGTGAAAGAGTCAGTGACCCCTGAAGAACAAATTCTCTCCTCTCTTCAAGCTCCAGCTCAGAAGAATCTACTATACCTTCAGAAGAGACCCTCACAGTCTTCCAGAAAACTGAACACCCAGGTCAAGTCTTGAGACCAGGAAAGACTTGAAGCAAACCCCAATTCCCCCTTTGTCTCCAACAATACTAAAAATACCTCCCGTGGTCAGGAATTGGAAAAGGCATTTGGACAGCCAGCTAGGTCATACTTCCCAGGAGAAGAAATGATACAAACAAGAGAAAAAGTTCAGCGAATTTGATAGGCACATAAGAGAGCAGAGGAAGCTCGATGCTGAACTGAAAGCTAGAGCTGTGGAGACCCTAACAGATAAGTCTGCCAGAATAACCAGGGAGCTTGCTGAGGAAGCCTTACAAATGCAAGAGTAAGCCCTTGAGACTGAAAAGGCTGCTGCCAAAGTTCCTCTCGTATTTGTGTCCCCGCCCCTTCTTGTGAGATATTTCCCTCCAAGATAAAAGTCAAGTATCTGCAAAGTATGCTTCTTTCTCCATTCCTCAATTCCACTCTAAAGGTCCAAGGTCTAGAGGTCCTGCCTTAAACCTTACTCCTCTTGCAATTCCTTTCTTTGCCAAGCATGTGACCCCTTCTCTACCTCCAGAGAAGGAGTTTCAAGTTATGCAGATTTCAAGTTTTGCAGGATCTTCTTCTTTCCGTCTTATGAAATTTACGTTGTATTCTTCTATGACTTATTTATTTGTGTAGATGAATGCTCTTTATTGTGAACAACTCAATGCATTTCTTTTATGTGAAACCTGGTTTATTGTTATGAGGAGTTACCCCAATAGAATTCGGTGATATGAATGCTTAGTTGTATAGCAATGTTTTTTAAGCTTTCTCTTCATTAAATACGGAGAGATTGTTGAGAAAAAACCTCTATTGATTTAATGAGAAAATTTTTTTTGATGTTGTAGAAACTCCTCAAAATATTAGGTGAGAGTGCAATTTTAATTTCTCTAAAAAGGTCTCGAAAAGTGAAGCTAAGTTGTAGAAAAGATCTCCTAAAAAATCTCTGCAATAAACGTTTGTTGATCAATTATCAGAATGATCATACTTCCTTGTTCTCAAGATATGCTCCGAAATCTATTAGTGTAGCTAGGTCACTTTTTAGTTCCTTGTTTTTTCCTTCGATCACACAACAGTCATAAAGACACGAGAGAAGCAGTAAAGTAAATGGAGAAAAGTAAATCTTGATATAGAGATTTGACAAAAGTTTATAGACGTTCTTCAAATATGGGTACTCCTCTCTTCTACCACAATAACAATTCATTGCCAATCAACAAGCCTGAATCTTTAGATAAAGACTCTTAGCACAACTGAATCTTTGGAAGAAAGATTCTCTTAACTCTTTTAAATCAACAATGATGGAGGCTATCAATTTTCCATAAAGAAAGAAATATTGGAATACTGAGATCACTTTAGAAGATGTATTTGTGTGGATTCAATTAGTCAATAATCTTTTGTCGTTCGAGAGAAATTCTTTTGAGAAAAAGATCAGGCCAAAGAGATTATAGAAGCAGTGTCTCACAGAAATGAGACTTTTTTGTAGAGAACGGAGAATGAGAGTATATATACTCCTATTCAAATTGCTATCAGAAAAAGACAAATACCATCTTGGAAAGAGTAGAAGGTAATGTCAAAGATATCCTTCTTTAATTCTTCTTGAGCCCCCAATGGTCTTGAAAAGAAATCCCAACGAATGTATTATCCTGAGGATAATTTCTGTTTTAGTTTGATAGTCGAATTCCATTCGGCTACTGTCTTCTGAAAAATCCTTTAGAAATCCTTTTTTCTATTCTTACGCATTTGTCAAATTTCATTCGACTAATGACTTCTAAAGAGTCTGGCTCCATTCAGAGTTTATCCACGTTAGTCGAAAGGAATTCGGCTAACAACTTCATATAGTTGTGGAAACATCACTCTGATATGAGCTTTGTTAACCACAGGGCATTCATTATTTTTAGCATTCATGCTTTTTCATTATGTTGAGAGAGCTCAAAATTTGTATGTATTGCTTGTGTGTAAATACAAGGAGAGAATACAAATATATAGGAAGAGGAAGAGAGAAGAAAATCCTATACAAGATGTGAGACTAAAGGAGGAGAGAAGATAAAACAATAAATGGGCCCAATAATGGGCCTTTTACATGGGCTATTTTAACACTCCCCCGCAAGCTGGAGCGTACAAATCGTATGCGCCAAGCTTGGACAAGCACTGATAGAATAATGTCTTGGAAAGAGCCTTTGTGAAGACATCTGCAACTTGTTCCGATCCTGGGACATGCTTTAAGTCAAGTTTCTTCATTTGAACCTTTTCCCGGATGAAGTGACAATCGACCTCAATATGCTTCGTCCTTTCGTGAAAGACCGGGTTCTTTGCGATGTGTATAGCGGGTTGACTATCACAAAGGAGAAGAGCCGGTGATGGTAATTTTACACCCAGATCAGTAAGAAGACTCTCAAGCCATGTTAATTCTGATACAACCGATATCATTGCCCGGTACTCTGCCTCAGCTGAAGAGCGAGCAACGACCGCTTGTTTCTTACTTCGCCAAGTTACAAGATGTCCTCCAAGGTAAGTGCAAAAACCACTCGTAGATCGCCGGTCATCGAGAGAGCCAGCGTAGTCGGCATCCGAATATGCCACCAATGTTGGAGCAGAAGAGGAGGTCCTGTAGACAAGTCCTTGACCAGGAGCGGTTTTCAGATACCTGAGAATTCGTTCCACTGCTTGAAGATGAGATTTTCGAGGAGAGTGCATGTATCTGCTGACAAGACCAACAGCAAAGGAGATATCCGGTCTGGTAACCGTGAGATATATCAGTCTTCCAACAAGACGTTGATAATATTCAGGATTCTGAAGAAGGAGATCGGAGTCAGAGGCCTGGGCACACAGTTTGTGGTTCACATCCATAGCAGTATCACTGGGCTTGCAGCCAGACAGACCCACATCATGAAGAAGGTCAAGACAATTTTTTCGTTGAGAGAGAGTGAGCCCATCTGGACTTCTGGCAATCTCAAGACCCAAAAAATAGCGAAGGGGTCCCAAATCCTTGGTCTGGAAGACTGAGTTTAGATGGACTTTGACTGCCTGTATCCCTTGAGAGTCATCTCCAGTAATGATAATATCATCGACGTAAACTAACAGAATAACCGTTCCTGTTGGGTGGTGACGAGTAAAGAGCGAAAAGTCGGCCGAGCTCCGAGTGAAGCCAATCGCACGGAGGACCTTGCTGAATTTTTCAAACCATGCCCGCGGAGATTGTTTGAGACCATATAGAGCCTTTTTAAGATGACAGACCTGAGACTCCCCCGTGGTCGCAAACCCGGGCGGTTGCTGCATGTAGACAGTTTCCTGGAGGTCCCCATTCAAGAAGGCATTCTTGATATCCAGCTGAAAGAGAGGCCACCGGCGATGGACAGCAACAGAGATGAGGACACGAACACTATTAAGCTTTGCCACCGGAGAGAACGTTTCCTCATAATCGAGCCCTTCCTGTTGAGTGAAACCGCGAGCCACAAGACGGGCCTTTAGACGGTCAATTGTCCCATCGGCAGCATGTTTGATGACAAAGACTCATTTGCACCCAACTGGTTTCTGGCCCGGTGGAAGAGGAACAACAGACCAGGTCTGGTTAGACCAGAGAGCAGACATTTCTTCCTCCATGGCTGCCCGCCAGCCGGGATGTTGAAGCGCCTCCTGCACAGAATTAGGAATAGCAACCGAAGAGAGAGAAGTAGTCAATGTGCGTAAATGGGGAGAGAGGCGATGAAGAGAGACGGAGTTGGCCAGCGGATGAGCAGTGGAAGGCGATACCTGATCAATCGGATGCGGAGTATCCATGGTAGAGACCGACGACAAAGGGGCAACGGAAGGGGTAGAGCGACGAGTGTAGACACGGATAACTGGTGGTTTGGAGGGAACGACAGGCGGTGGAGAGGGAACGATAGGCAGTGGAGGAGTGGCAGGAATGACCAGGCGGTGGAGAGTGAACGACAGGCAGTGGAAAGTGAATGGATGGAGGTGTAGGTGGGGGATGGTCAGGTAAGGGAGCAGAAAAGAATGGTTGATTCTCGCGGAAAGTGACATCAGCAAAAACGGAGATCTTGCGTGTAGCAGGAGAATAACAGACATACCCCTTTTGGGTGCGAGAATAACCAACAAAGATATGCTTGGCGGCCCGGGGATCTAACTTATCCGATGAAGGCCCCAAACGGTGGACATAACATAGGCTACCAAACACACGAGGTGGGAGAGGAAAGGCTGTAGCGGAGGGAAAGAGGATGCTGAACGAAATAGCGTAGTTGAGAATAGAGGAAGGGAGACGGTTGATGAGAAAGCAGGCGGTCGAGATCGCAAAATTCCATTACGGTTTAGGGACATGCATTTGAAGCATGAGGGAACGGGCAACATCGAGTAAGTGGCGATTCTTGCGTTCGGCAACACCGTTTTGTTGCGGCGTGTAAGCGCAGGAAGTTTGATGGAGAATCCCAAACTCGGAACATAAAGCAGTAAATTCGTGACTAGTGTACTCACGAGCATTGTCAGTGCGTAGGATTTTGATGGTCTTGTGGAATTGCGTACGGGTTTCGAGGACAAATGCCCGAAAGACACGAGAAAGCTCGAAGCGATCACGAAGTAAGTATAGCCAGGTAGTGCGAGAATGATGATTAATAAACGTGATAAAATACCGGAAACCGGAAATACTAGAAATTTTAAATGGTCCCCAAATATCTGAATGGACTAAATCAAAAGGAGCAGCGCTCCGAGTACAATGCGAAGAAAAAGATGAACGAGGCTGCTTGCTGAGGATGCAGGAATCACACTGAAAGGGGGTAAGAGAGACATCCGGGAGAGCCCGCCGGAGGACCGGTAGAGGAGTATGCCCAAGACGACGATGCCAATCTGTGGAGGAAATGGAGGAGAGGATGGTGGGAGAGTCGTCGAGAAGGTAGAGCCCATTCCGGAGCCGGCCTTTACCAATGGTAGTCTGCGTCCGCGATCCTGTATCACAAAAGAAGAGGAAGTGAATATAACAGAACAATCCAAATCAGTAGTAAGCTGTCCAACAGAAAGTAAATTGAACGGAGAACTCGTGACGTGAAGAGCCGAGCGAAGGGAGATGGAGGAGGTGAGAGGAAGATCTGCCGAGCCGGAGACGGGAACAGTGACGCCATTTGCCACAGTAATAGACGGTGGATAAGGGGAATTCAGGTACTCGGCAGGGCGATGTGGAGTAATGTGATGAGTAGCGCCAGAATCCACAATCCAGCCCAAGCCGGTAGAGAGACAAGCGGTACCTGTGTTGGAGACGGAGGCAACGGAGGCAGATGGGGGATGGAGCAAGCCCTGGAGATGCTGGAGCTGAAGACGGACACTTTCAAGATCAGGAGGACGAGCATCGGTAGCAACAGAAGCCGCCGGGCGAGGAGGATAGCCAACTTTCTTGTAACAGGTTGCCTCGAGATGACCGTCTTTGCCACAGAAGGAACACTTCGGCCGACCCCGGCCACCACGACCACGGCCGCGAGAGCCTGAACGCCCCCCCCCCCCCCCCCCCCCCCGAGTAGAAGGAGGAGGAGGGAAGGGTAGAAGCGGAGGTGCCTGCTGAAGAAGGGCCGGAGGAGCCGTAGTATCTGGAGGAGGTGGGACTCGGAGAATCATGAAGCACACATCAAAAAAAGATGGTGTGGTAGAGGACGCCAGGACCTGAGCACGAATGCTCTGAAGGTGAGGGGGAAGACGAGCCATAAGGATGGCAGTACAGGCGGCTTCCTTCTGAGCGCGCTGAGCAAGAGCATCATTGGTAAACGGCTGATGCTGGATCCAGGCTTCAGCAAGAGTCTTCGCACGAGCAACAAAGGAGGACAGATCGGAAGCCCCTCCAGCGTCCAGAGTAAAGAGGTCAGTGAGGATGTCGTAGAGATGCTGGAGGCTGTCCCGGCCAGAATATAAGGAGTGTAGCTCAGTCCACATATCTTTGGCAGTCTCATGATACATAGCCATTTGATATGGTTCACCATCCAAAGAATTCAAGATCCAGGTCTGAACTCGGCCATCATTGCGGAGCCAGTCATCGGTAGGAGGGGTGGGTGGAGCCTGAGTAAGGTGAGGGAGAAGACCCTTGGCCTGGAGAACCTGGCGAACTGAATGGACCCAAGGAATGAAGTTCTTCTTTCCAGAAAGAGAAATGGTAGTGATGCGCAGCTCGTCACAAAGTTCTGTAGGGTAAGCCGCGCGGTCAGTTGGACAGGCCGGGCAGTCAGCAGGCGGGCTGGCCGTCGAGCCAGAAGAGTTACCGGAAGAGCCCATAAGGCAGACCGCGGCGAATAGAGGATAAGCCGCCGGCAAGAAAGACTAAGGAAGACCACGACCAGAGTGCGGATAGGAAGCAGTCCGCACGGTCAAGCCGGACACCAGCGAGTAGTCAGGTCGCGACCAAAGGGCAGAAACAAAAGAGAGACTGCCCCGGTCTAGGTGAAGCCGGCAGCGGTCAGAAAAACAGCCCAGTAGGGTTGACAGAAAAAACCGGAAAGAGGAGAGAGGCGCGAGTAGGAACTCGAGCGGCTAGAGAAGAGAGACCGCGAGGAGGAACTCAAGCGGCTAGAAAGAGAGGCCGCGAGTAGGAACTCGAGCGGCTAGAGAGGAGAGGTCGCGAGTAGGAACTCGAGCGGCTAGAAAAGAGAGTGGTAACGGACAGAAGGCAAGGCCGCAGCGGTCTGAAGGCGAGGCCGCAGCAGTCTGAAGACGAGGCCGCAGTGGTCTGAAGGCGAAGGCCGCAGCGGTCTGAAGACGAAGCCGCAGTGGGGCTGGCAGCGGACAGAAGTAGAGAGCCCGCAGCGGTTTGAAGAAAGGTGGGCCCCACGAAGCAGAGAGAGAGGATGGCTATAAGAAGCCTGAAGAGGGTGGAACCACGGAGAGGGAGAGGAGAAGCGGATGCAAAGTTGCAAACCGCAGAGTCAGGGGCGGACAGAAGACCGGAGCGGGTAGGCTACCAGTCCGCAAGAGAGAAAACATCGGGTAGGAGGGAATAGAGACCGGACGGGCTTGGCGGTTAGAAAAAAACAAGCCGCAGAGGACAGGAATCTGGCTCTGATACCATGTTGAGAGAGCTCAAAACTTGTATGTATTGCTTGTGTGTGTAAATATAAGGAGAGAATACAAATATATAGGAAGAGGAAGAGAGAAGAAAATCCTATACAAGATGTGGGACTAAAGGAGGAGAGAAGATAAAACAATAAATGGGCCCAATAATGGGCCTTTTACATGGGCTATTTTAACACATTAAATAAAAAGAAATTGACTACCGCCTTATGTCAGCTGCATACTTCTGCTTCAAGAAGAAACCAACTAACGACTTTGAAAATCTTGTTCATAAGCTTTTACTTTGTTCTGTTTTTCGAGTCATTCGACTGTTGCTGGTTTTACATAAAGAAAATGTGGCTTGCTCTGAATAAATATCGGCTAAAGCTTGCTTCTGCTTCCATCTGGTAAGCATCCATTCGACTAAAGCCTTATGATGACTTATCTTCAAGAATTCCATATGCTCTGAATAGAAATTGACTAAAGCTGAGTAAAACTGCCATCACCAAATCTTATTTGACGAAACTATCCTCTATTTGATGAATCTACATATTCCTTAAAATTTAGCTTAATTTTACCTGCAAAAAAATGAGAACAGTATTTCTATATATAATTAAGGCTCAACATATATCACTTTGATCCACTGTTAGATCATATTTCATTTATGTTTTGATTACGATGTATTTTCACCTATATATAGGGGACCTCTCTATTGAATAAGATTATCTTTGCCCTAATTAACATAGTATCAAAGCTAGGTTCACGCTGAGCGGGCGTGTTGGACGGTCCAACATGAACCCAAAAAAAGTCATGCCAAAAAAGGCATGCCAAGATTAGTCTCACACGGCTTTCCCAGACAGTCCACTCATGCTTATAATATGCCCCGCCTCTCCTCTTTATGACCCGGGTTTTGGAATGGAAAATGGGTGCGGTGGTACCCGAGTTCGTCAATGCTCCATTGCGGAACTATCTTGCTGCTCATGACAGTCTACATCAAACCTCGTGTATCCACTCTCCATCTCAAAATAGAGTTGCGGAACACAAGAACCTGTAGCATCCCAGTTTTGATGTCGCGCTAAATTAAATTTCAGGATACGTTCACGAGCAAAATTAAACGAGTCGGCGAACCATGAAGGTATCTTCTAGTTTTATTTAATTCTCCTTAGTGACAAATTAGTAATTTAAAAAGGAGAGAAATATCAAAATAATATCAAACATTTCCCCCTTCCGGTTCAACCGGCCGAACGGTTATAAAAACCGCACTCTCAAAGCCGCTCCCAGTTAAAGTCGTGCATTCTCATCCCATAACCCTATTATTCCACATTTCGCACGCAGTGAAGTCGTCTGCTTCTCCTCCCGTAACCGCAGTTAAGTTCGGCGAGCATGACCCTAGCCGACCCCTCGTTCCATGCCGGATTTCAGCGTCGACCCTTCCTCCTCCCTCTGTAGGTACTGACAGTCTTCCTCCCTTCCAGTGTCGTCGGAGGCTCCGTCTCTAACTCTAGCCGGTTGAGGAAGTTTCGTCTTTCACCGTTTTTAATTTCGGTAAGTGTGGTTCGCCATTTATCCTTCTATTGTAGGGTTTCTTCATTTCTATAATGTGGTTACACCCTTTTGTTTCCGATTTCAGATTTTTAAAGGAGTTTTATGTTTCCTAGCGTGAAGATTTCAACGACTTTTGGGTAATTTCTCGCCGTTAGATCAAGGTAACACATACGTTTGTGTTCTTGTTTCTACCTAAATAATTATTTGTCATCATGAGTTTTTCCTACCGAAAAAAACTAAAAGTGGAGAGTGCTTAGTTAGGGTTACATTTGAATTAAAAATTTTGATGATCGTTGGAGCAAGAAATTAGAGAAATACGCATATTTCTCTGATTAAAGGTGAGACTTTTGGTCTCCAAATTCTTTCAGTTGTTTTGTTTCTAGTCAACGTATTATATTCTTCTGAAAATTACTCCTAAAACTAAGTATTATATGGATTTTATGCTAAAGGCTTCCCAGCATTCAGAAAAGGTGTTTTATTTTTCACCTCTAGTTGGAGCAGTTCTTAGCGGACAGATTCGTTGGGAAGGAGCACCATGTCACCCCGCCACGTGTATAAACGTCGAAACACCACTGCAAAAAACTCGCCTCTTTTTAGTTTAACAGTTCAGATTATTTTTAATTCATGTATTAACTACGTTGGTTTCCTCACTTAAAAATTACAAGTTCCTATAGTCAGAATCAAGTCAATGGGGTAGGTATACACTTAAGCTAAGTTAGTGGATGCAATGTCATGAAAATCTTAAGTACAATACTTTTAACTTGAGCGCTACTTCGTGTTTGACTCACTGAACACTAGTCTAAGTTAATTCAGAAAAGGAAACGGCGAGGAAGGTTTACCCTCACGATTATGGTGGAGGCACACCACCGTGTTCTCAGGGCCAGTAGGCCACCACTCGAACTTCAAGCTCAGGGTCGATGACCCTTGCTATTGATATATAACTGCTTAGATAGAAGTCTGTGTTCCACTTGAGGGACATCTAGTTCAGGGCACCATCAGGTTTTCCTCTCAGACTGCACTCCCTAGTTTGTACACAGTCGTCCTTAGTGACAAGTGTTTATAAGATAACATAAAAGCTGGTTGAATTTTACAGTAGTAAAAAAATTCAAACTACCAAAATCAACGATTTCTACAATTGAGATAAGTGTGGGTCAGATCACACAATAGACTGATTCTATCCCAGATCATGAACGCAAGTGTCAAGTTTGATGTTAGAGTAATAATGCAAATTTTAAATTCAAGTAATATTCACTTATAATATTTTCTTTAAGTGTTGTTAGAGGTAGTAGTTTTTCTTACTCTTCAATGGGTCTGACCATTTTAGAACTTGTTTTTACAGGAGGCTCCAGTCAGGGAATCCGCTTAGGATAGGCGGTGCAGTCTTCTCAGTTATCAGTTTTGTTCAGTTGTATCATTGTTGTACTTGTTTCTTGTTTTACACATTATGTATATGTTGTACTTCGCTCATGTTTTGATGTATCAGTTTACTTCAGTTTGACTGTATTTCAGTCTCTTAGTGTTATATTTAGTTTTAGTTGACTCTGTGAATCAGCTTGGCAAGGTACACTTTTACCCATCAATTTACTTGCTCTTTTTCCCATGTACTTTTTCCTTTTTAGCACTTTTATTTTTTTTTTACCTGCTTTATACCAGTTGATATCGTTACTTGTTATCGCGGGCCCAATTGGACTTCTGATTTCCTGTTAAACTTGGTTGAGGTGTTACAATTGGTATCAGAGCGGGGTTTAGGATCCCTGGACCCAGAAAATTTACAGAGTCATAGGGTTGTGTCAGAATCAAACTTTCTTCAGTAGAGTCATCGAGTTAGTCTAACTCTTAGTTTTTGCGGGTGTATGAAAATGCTTTTAGTAACTGTTTTTTTTTCAGATATGTTATTCGTAATAGTAAGCACTTTTTCTTTGTCCTTTAGGCACCTCGAAACAATGAAGCGTGGGAACCCTCACGTCAGAACACTGTTCCTGATACCTCCATGGGTGATGCTAATGCGCCACCCATACCAACAACATCAGAATCGACTGATTTGGCAACCCAGATTGCCAAGACAGTAGTTGTCGCATTATTGGAATTTTAGAGAGGTCAGCCTACAGGGATCCTAGCTCCAATTCCCGCACCAGTCCCTACACTGATACCCGTGGAAGTCGGTTTGGATCGTTACTTAAGGGATTTTTGAGAACTCTACCCTTACAACTACAGTGGAGATGGAACCCCGTACGATACAGATGATTGGATTGTTAACACCAGGGATTTGATAAATGTTATGGAGTGTCCAAAAAACAAAAAGGTTCCCCTGACAACTTTCCTCCTTCGGGGTGAGGAAAAAAATTTGATGGACTGAGTATCTAACAGATGATCCCGCCGGTAAGATGTCATGTGAAAATTCCCTCTCCTATTAGAAAATATTATCTTTTTAGTATGGTGTAACGTGACCTTTATCCTTGCCAGATCGTACAGCCGATATGTTTACTTCGGGCGACTTTTCTAGGGCTCTTGCGAACTGGTTCATGCCCCCTTCCGCTCGTCGAGGTCTCCAAAAGAAGTATCTCAAGCACTTCCAAGGGGATAAGACTGTTACCGAGTATGAGCGAGAACTTACTCACCTATCTTACTATGCGGGCACGATGCAAGGAGATGAGACTGAGAAGTACAACCGTTTCGTGGATGGACTGCGAGACTATTTGAGGCAACCGTTAATGACAATGGTCAACGCAGATTACATGAGTCTGGTGTATACGACAAGAAGATTAGAGTCTGGTGTATACGACGAGAAGATTAGAGGCTGACTAGCAGCGAGTGCTAATGCGCGATAGTTTCCGTCCCAAGCGGCCTCTTGGTGGGCCACCGTTTTAGCAAGACAAGAATCAGTCAAAGGACCACTGGAGTAAGAACCGGAAGACGGATTTTAAGCAGGACAATCAGTCTGGGGCAAGCCCAGAGAATACCCCCTTTGTCCTAAAGGCAATCGTTATCATTATGAAGAATATTTGACTGTATCAGGTGTATGTTACAAGTGTCAGAGAGCTAGACACATTGCGCGGAATTGCCCAGAGTCTGCGGGTAATCAGGTAATTTGACCTTATGCTAGGTTATTTTCTTTTAATCAAGTCCTTTCCTTGCAGATTTAACACTTGTACTGTATCATGACGTTTGGTCAAAATTCGAGCATGGTGGTTCGAGTATAAAGGGGAGGCAGTGGTGGTCGCTAATCTAAAGCAAGCTTCAGGACGTGGTCTAGTTCAGCCTCAAGCTTATTGTCTTGGCCAACAGGAGGTCATGGAGCAGGAGGATGTGGTGACAGATTTGAGATTTTATTGTATAAAATTTTATTTCTCCTCCTCCCAGCAACACTTAAATAAATAATATAAGTTTGTATGTAGGTATCCTCATAGTTTATGGCGTACTGTCTAAGGTCCTCTTTGATACGGGTGTATCACACTCGTTCATAGCGTAATCTTTTGTAACAACTCGGTTGTTATGTTAGCATAATAATAAATAAATAAAAACCTGATTTCCCCCCTCTTATACCAAACTGATCCAGCCTCCCGTTTTTTTTATTTCACTCGCCGGTCTAGGGCAAACCTCGTCTCCCCCGCTTCTATTCCTCCCGCAGGTCCGATTACGCCTCCCGCTCCAGCGCCGACTCTCGATCCCGTCTCCCGTGCCTCATGCCGTCGTCGCTCGTGCCTCCTTCTCCTCCTGCCGTGGCCGACGACTCCAACCCTGCCTTCTGCCGTCAACGACTCACTCTCCTGCTGCTTCTGCCGGCACCTCCTCCTCTGCTAGGGCTGGCAGCTTCCTGCAGCAACTCCTCAGGCTGCCGGTTCTTCTTCCAAAGTCCTGCAGCAGCTACCCCCTTCCTCCGGCAGCCCTTATCTCTCTGTCTTGACCGAGATTTATAGGAGAGAACATTTAGGATTTTCTCTCCTCTCCTCCTTGAGCTCGGATTGGACTTACCTTGGGTAAGATTCCTCCTCTCCTCCTCTATTCAGATTTCCTTGTTTTACTTCGTGATTTTTTGTCTCCAAATTTTGTACAACTTGTGATTCATGAGTTTTCCCCTCTCGCTTTTGTCTAACCGTGTTGTGTTTTTGATTTCCGGCATAGCTCAACGACTCAAGTGATGGAATCTCTCCAAATCTCTCTCTGAATTAGGGTTTTCGTAACCCAAGCGCCGTCAAGCCTCCGTCTCCGCGTGAAATCACTTCTCCCCTCGCTTTTGAGGGAGGTAAATCGCTAACTCTCTTGTGCTTTAAGTTTTGTAAGTAAGTCCCCGTGTTAGCGTAAATTTCCATTTTGTCAAATATCGATGGTGCTTGTTCTTGAACATGTTCGCTTATGGTCCTTAATTGTTTGCTTACGCCGTTTAGCCTCCGCCGTCAGTTTCAGCCTCATTTAATGCAAGTGGAGATCTCTCTCTCTTGCATGCATTGCGTTTAATTTAGGTTCTGTTTGGTTGGGCTGTTGCTGATGGTAAGCTGTTGTTAGAAAAAGTGTTGATTCCGGAAAATGGAGTTTTGTTAAAAAACTGTTTGGGTGAAATGAAGTTTGCAAAACGGAGTTTTCAAAAAGTTGTTTGGAAACAAAATGGAGTTTTGAGTGAAATTGTTTCCCTATGTTTTAATTACGAACAATTTAATTTTTGGAATAAACATATATTTTTTTAATAAAATAACATCAACACCCAAAAAAATGTTTGATACAGATATTTTATAGTACCAACACCTGTCTTTTTGTTTTATGTTCTAGCTTCATACAACTGCTCTGCTATAATATTACATAGCGCGATCATCTCCTCTACACCACCTGCAGCGTCAGTGCATGTTTCCTGCCGCCCTTGTGAGGTCATCTCATGATCACGACTCCTGTGCTCGCACTCACTAAAATCAATATCCACACGTGAAGGGTGCCGACGAATGAAATTATGTAAAGTCATTGTGGCGAGCACAATTGCTACTTGTTTGTCAAACCGATAGCATGACATGTCCCGCAGTACAGCCCACTTCTTCTTCCAAACCCCGAATGATCGTTCAATCACACTTCTAAGCGATGAGTGTGCATGATTGAACATCTCTTGACGTACTTCTGCTCGATGACCTCCACGAGCAAAATTTGGTAGATGGTACCGTGTATCTTGATATGTTTCAAGTAGCCTCTTTGTAGTGGATAACCAGAATCCACCAAGTTATATTTTTCTGTAAATTATTAAAAATTATTTAACAATAATTTATTTTTATATTAATTAATAAACAAATTTTTTTTGGCAGTTACCTGGAGGAGGATGCGGGAAGTTGTAACGGGGATCACTTGTGACAAAATTGAAAATGCGACTATCATGCACTGATCCCTCCCAACCCGCCATAACGAAAGTGAACCACATGTTGAAATCACAAGCAGCCATGACATTTTGAGTTGGACTGTCGCGTCTCCCAATGTACGGTACTTGACTTCCAACTGGTATGCACGTGTGGACATGACGACCATCTATTCCTCCAATGCAGTCTTTATAAAATGGCATGTAACGTCTATCATACAGAACCTCTAGCGGAGTGCTACTAAAAGACTTATCTGATGACTGAATTACTTCTTTCGCTAACTGTAGCAAAGTGCGAAGTCCTCTAGAAAAAAACCTGCTAGCTGTCTTCGTTGAATGCTGAAATCGCTCAATTGTTTTTCTCATTGATTCATTATGTGATAATATGCATATCGTCAAAGCTAGGATTTCTCTGTATGCAGTCCTTCTGGTTCCCTGAAATCCACACTTCTTCTCCAAAGATTGCAGTAAATCCATAAATATTTCCCGACTCATCATGAAAGAGTCATGAAATCTCACCCGTGGTCCGCGAAGTAGCTCTCCAACCCACTTGTCACCTGTTTATTTTGAAGTCATGCGTGGTACTGGAAGGTGTAACATAGAGGTATATTCGGATACCAAAGATATTGTTGTCACGACATTCTGATGATGAGCAAACATATACTGTCTTTTTGTAATCTTCTCGTCTTCTATTGAATTTTCAGAATCATCGGTAGACATATTAGACTGCACACATGCATTAGTTACAGTTATTACTACGAAAGGAACATAAAAACAACAGAATTTTGCAGAATAATCCTAATAAATTTAGCAGTATTTCAAATTTAGAAGCAGTACAAATAGTACAAAAAAATACTTGTCAAAGAGTACAACAAGCAAAACAAGATTTTTGTCCATAAAATAAGTTATGACAAAATCATAGAAATCTTCATCAGAGAGCACATCCGGATACGTGGTTAATTTATCTATTGCCCGTCGGATGCTAAACCCAGAAGAAGACTTTCTTGTGGATGCCTCCTGGATGCATCGACTAATTGTTTTTGAAGACTTAGCCAAATCTTCTAACACAGAGCTAATAACTTTGTTTTTCTTTTTACTTCTTTTCCTTTCGACTTCAGATGTGGCTGTGGTCTCCTGTGGTAGTGGTCCTTCGCTGACTGCAATGTCTTCAGGATCACCATCTGACATTCCTCTCTCATCAACGGACTCTGGAATCTCATTGATTGTGTTGAGGGTGCAAGCATGACGTCCTGAAGCAACAACAGAACTGAACATCAGGTTCAGTTTCTCCTCCAAGTCTGGTTGGATTCCAGAGTAACGAAATTTTTTTCCCGCTGGGACAACCTGAAAATGCATAAATTTAACGTCAAAACTTGTTTATTTTTTTAAAAGGTAAAACAATTTATTTGCATAAATGAATACCTTCAATCTTTCATCACACCACTCGTCTGAGACATCTATAGTCTTCATTGAGGCATTCCAACCCAATCCGGTCTCACCACGTTTCAACTTTGTCCACAATTTCCACTCTTTCAAATGATCCCATTTGTTTTTAAGTTGCACTTTATCATAATGTTTTTTAGTCTGCTACTCAAATTTTTTCATAACATTTGTTCATCCCTCTTTATTAAAATGAGTGGTAGGTCGATTCCTCAACTCTATCTCTTTAATGCATATGTCACAAAAATGCATGATATTTGTATTGTCCCAAAAAGCGATCACTCCACCATCTTTGGATTTGACCATCCTTAAAAAAAGTAAACAAACAAGTCCAAGAATATGAACAACAATACATAACAATAAGGACATAAACACATATTAACAACACACCCACACATATAACACACACACGCACATACATATATAAAACACACATATAACACACATACATATATGACACACACACACATATAATACACGTACATATAACACACACACACACAACACACACATACACAAATATAACTCTAAACTATGGTCGCCAACACACGAGAAAGACACACATACAACTCACACATACAAGCACACACATACAACTCTCTCACACACAAACACACATATAACACACACATGCATATATAACACACACACATATATAACACACACATACATATATAACACACACACACATACACATATAACACACATACACATATAACACACAGATATAACACACACACACATATACAACTCACACACATATACAACTCACACACATACACACACACACATATAACACACACACACACACATATAACACACATACATAACACACACACACACATACACACAACACACATATAACACACACATATATAACACACACACATACATATATAACACACATATATATAACACACACACATACATATATAACACACACACATAACACGCACACACATACAACACACATATAACGCACACACATACAACACATTATACACACACAAAACAACACAAACACACAACAACACAAATACACACATATAACTCACACACACATACAAAGTAGAAAATAAAATAGGCGATTCACATACAACTCACACATACAAGCACACATACAACTCTCTCTCTCTCTCACACACACACAACTCACACACACACACACAACTCACACACATACATACAACTCACACAAACACATACATATACAACTAACACACACATACAACACACACGCACACACATACACACAACACATACAACTCACACATGCATACACATACAACTCACATACACACACACATACAACACTAGACGCCTCTCAAACCCTGAGTGCAGGAATGTCAAAAAAAATTGGATGGATTTCTACCAACATAAACAAACCAATTGCAAAGGAGGGGAAGGAAGAAGGGGTATACCTCAGCGAACGTGAGACCGGTTGTTATTGCAGGTCGGGAAACTCTAATTATTGCAAAACACAAAGAAGCAAGAAAAAAGCATTATTACCGCCGGTGTAGTTGGAAGAACGGAATCGTATACAAGGGAGAAACAAACCTGAGATGTGCGCCGGTGGGAGGGAGAGGAGACGAGCGCTTCACCGGTCTTTGTCGACGGGAAACACTGGAGATTCGCCGGTCCTCGTCGACGGGGAAGAGTGTTGGACGATCATCGTCGTTTGGATCGGGAGAGGAGAGCAAGTGCTAGGTTATCGGGAGGAAATAAAAACTGCGGCTGACCGATGAAAAAAACCGCGGATGGGTTATAGGAGAACCGCGGTTTCAATTAAACGCATTTTGCATTACAAGCCGCGCCAAACAGTGCTTTTAGGAAAAACTGAGGAGCTGTGTCACCACACCGCAGGCAATAAGCCGTACCAAACGCCACCTTAATGTCTCTGTTTCTTGATTCATGACTACATTCTTGTATATATTTTGATCTGTTTAATGGATTTGTATTTTAATTGTTTTGTTTGTTCTTATGATTCTATGATTCCATCCTGAAATGTCTGGTTTATCAAATGAATTTAAATATTGAATGTCCAATCTGATAAGTTAATAATTTAGGGTTTGATATGTTGGATTTATATGAAATTGTGATCGTAGATGATTTTTATTTGGATATTCGCTTAGATGAGCGATTTGCTCAATTAAGATAAAACTGGAAGAACGATAGATTGTTGTGCATTTAAAACTCTAATCGTTTTAAACTCTAAAAGCTTCCGCATAAAAATCAAACTGTTTTTCTCCAAATTTACTACTTTGAAATAATTTTCAGTATTCTCTGCATCCGCCTTAGCAGACATGGTTTTTCTTTCTGCCCATGTCTGTGGCATCATGGCCCGCCCGAAGCGCACTCTGACTTTTGTCGAGACGGGTCGTAACAGTTGGTATCAGAGAGAGGTTAGGGAGGTTGAACATCTATAGATAAAGTATTTTATAAATTCTACATATTTTGAATTCTATTATATAAGTATGTATATGTATGCATCATTTCTTTACTCAGCTTGTCATTATCTGTTGTTCGCGGCTGAAACATGCGCACAGTCACTCATAATCATGAGTAGTATGCACACGAATATTAAGGGTTTATGAGCAAACTTAACATTTTGTGTATATGAATTTTCACTAGCATATATACCGCTTGCGGATATTAAATTGTATGAGCGGTTTAATATTTTCAAGTGCGCTGACATTAGAGTTCTAATATGCATAACATGTTAAGTGATATGGGCGCTTAATATGGCATGTATATCCATTCATTTGCATTCATATTATAAATCATTGCACAAGTGTGAAGACAAGAACAACAATAATGATTGTACACACATGAATTTACTAATTGTTTGATATCACACAAGTTCTCATGGTTGCACTTGCATGATTATTATCTAGAGTTGTACAATAAAAATGTTGTAATTATTACATAATTTATGTACCCGGCAGTAAGAAATGTGTTGGAATATATAATTTCAAGTCTCCGATATTTGTAATCAGTCATTCCTATTTCGCGTGTCTGTCAATCTTATCTGGTCATCTTGTACCCCTTTCTAGTTAGCTTCTAGGTGTTAGCGAGAAATGAGAGTTTTCTTGTAAGTGGTTCTGCTGAATTACTTCAACGCGGTTTTGTGCTCTTCCATCTCTAGGGCGACTTGCTTCCCTCAATACTCAATCATCATTCAGCTTCTTTTCCTCTTTGGTATTCTATCTTCGCTTTGTGCAAGGATTTTCTTGCTCTCAAATTCTCGAGTCTTACCTTTCAATTCTGAGCTAATTGAAGCAATTCATGTGTTTTCTGAAGCCAATTCTTTTGTATATGATCGAACCCGCTAAGTTTAAAAAGTTCTCCTGTGAACTTGAATTTGACCTGCGTTGCAAGTATCTATGACATTTTCTCTTGATCATAGTAAGTCTTCGCGCTTGTTCTCCTCTCTGTTTCTTTGTTTTTATTTGTTAACTTCTATGATTTGATCTGCAAAACTTATTGGAATGAATGTCATCTGAATATTTGTCATAAGAGACCCCATTCAGAGAATTATCAGAAAGTTTCGGGACGAAACTTTTTAAATACGGGAGGATGTAACAACCGAGCTTGTAAGATTGACCTAGAAGTCATCACCGACTTGACGCCATTAGATGTCATGATGCCTAACAGTTCAGTGATACAGACCAGTTGCAAGTATAGGGTTCCAGTATTATTTGGAGAAGCAGAAATTGTTGTAGAGGCGTCCCTTTTTCTTATTGCGGAGTTTGATCTGATTTTGGGCATGGATTTGCTGACTGACGTGAATGCCAAGATATATTGCAGAAGTAAGGAGATTCAGTTAGAAGAACCTCATCAGTCTCTTATTACCTTTCGAGGTTTGAAAGGAGTTTCCAAGTTGATCATCTCGTCAGTAAAAGCTATGAGGCATGTCAGTAAAAGGTTTCCCGCCTTCTTGGTATTGTTGCATGCGGAAGCGAAAGCCATTTTGTAGGAGGTACCGGTAGTCTGTGAGTTTCTCGATGTCTTTCACGAGGAGCTACCTGATTTCCCTCCCTCCAGAGAGATTGAATTCTAGATTGATCTTATTCCTGGATTTACTCCAGTGGCCAAGACTCCTTATCGCATGGCTCTCAGAGAGTTAGTTGAGTTAAAGATCCAATTGTAAGAGTTGTTTGATTTGTGATTCATCAGACCCAGTACGTCGCTGTGGAGAGCTCTAGTCCTTTTTGTCAAGAAAAAGTACGGCAGTTTGAGGTTGTGTATTGATTACTAAGAGTTGAATAAACCTACTATCAAGAATAAGTATCCTCTCCCCAAGTTTGATAAACTTGAGTGTCTTGCACATACTCTAAGTTAGATCTGAGGTTGAGGATTCAAGATGAAGATATCCATAAGACATCATTTAATACCTGATACGGGCACTACGAGTTTGTGATCATGCCGTTTGGGTTGACCAATGCCCAATCTGCATTTATGGATATGGTGAACAAAGTATTCAAAGAGTTCTTGGACCGATTTGTGATTATTTTTATTGATGATATCCTAGTGTATTCCAGGAGCAAAGCATGTCGCGCACCTCATGACAGTTTTGAGCACTCTTAGGCGGAATCAGTTATATGCTAAGTTTTCTAAGTGCGAGTTCTGGCTCCCAGAAGAGGCATTCTTGGGTCACGTGGTTGGTAGAGATGAACTTGCCGTAGATCCAAAGAAGATTGAGGCGATAAGAGATTGGCCAAGGCCGAAGACAATTGCAGAGGTTCATAATTTTCTGGGTTTGGCAGGGTATTATAGAAGATTTATTCAGGATTTTTCGAGGATAACCCTTCTATTGACTTTGCTTATCAGGAAGGGAAGAGCATTTAGTTGGACCTTATAGTGCGAGTCTGCTTTTGAGAAGTTGAAGACCAGATTGTCAGATTCACCAGTACTATATCTTGCTTCAAGCGCAGATGAATTTCAGATTTACAGTGATGCTTGTGGTCAGGGTCTGGGTTGTATTCTCATGCATCATGGGAAGGTTATAGATTTTGTGTCCAGACAACTGAAGAATCACGAGAGAAATTATCTGGTGCATGATTTGGAGTTAGCAGCCATTATCCACGCGTTGAAGATTTGGAGACACTACCTCTACAGTGTACGGTGTGAGGTCTTCACAGATCACAAGAGACTCAAGTACATCTTTGATCAGCAGGAGCTCAACATGCGGCAGTGTAGGTGGCTCGAGTTTTTAGTAGACTATGATGTAATTATTCATTACCATCCGGAAAAAACTAATGTTGTAGGGGATGCTCTCAGTGGAAGGAGTACTAGTTATTCTCTCATCACCCAACAAGAAGAGTTGGCGCAAGCCTTGGAAAGGCTAGAGATCAGTGTGGTGCCGCGCACTAGTTTTGGCCCTGTCAGTTTGGGTTGGATTGAGATAATGTACGACATCAAAGAGAGGATCTGTGATGCCTTGCCCTTAGGTCCAAAGATGGCAGAGATATTTGATTTGACTCTGGCAGGTCAGAGAGATGATTTCATAGTTCTTGATGGGTTGTTATTTGAGGGCAGAATGTGCATTCCTGATGTCGGGCATCTTCGTGAGGATATTTTAATTAAGTCTCATAACTCCAATTATTTCATACATTCGGGCAGCACGAAGATTTGGTGGCCAGAACTTAAGGGAGATGTCTCAGACTATATAGGGAAGTGCGAGACTTGCATGTTGGTTGAGGCGGAGTGTTAGAGCTCTGGAGGCAAGCTGCAACCTTTTCCAATTCCATAGTGGAATTTCGAAGACATCTCTATGGTTTTTGTTCATGGCCTCTCTAGATCCCGGAGTGGGAATGATTCGATTTGGGTGATCGTGGATCGACTGTCCAAGATTGCACATTTTTCCCAACAAGAGGACCGACCAGGGTCTAAAATTGGCTCAGTTGTATGTGGATGAGATAGTCCGGGTTCATGGTGTGCCGAAGTTAATTGTGTCAGATAGAGACGACCGGTTTACCTCCAGAGATTGGAGATACGTTCAGAAGCGTCTGGGTACTCAGTTGAAGTTTAGCACAGATTTCCATCCCCAGATGGATGGACAGACAAAGCGTACAAATAGAATCATGGAAGACAATGCGAATGAGAGAAGTATATCACTTTGGTGAAATTCTCCTATAATAATAGTTTTCAGACGAGTATCGGAATGACACCATTCGAGGCGTTGTATGACAGACGTTGTCGTACACCTTTATATTGGGAGGAAAGTGAAGAGAGAGCTTCTAGCAAGAAATCGTGAATAGATAAGATCACAGACTGATTCAGACTCATTTAGGAGCGCATGAGGACTGCTCAGGATAGACAAGCCAAATATTACAATCAGAGACATAGAGCAGTTGAATTCAAGGTTGGAGACCACGTTTATCTGAAGGTTAGACCAGTCAAGGGAGTCTCTAGGATTAGGTGGATGAAGCAGTTGAGTTCCAAATTTGTCGGTCCATTTGAGGTACTAGAGCGCATAGGTGAGGTTGCATGCAGATTGATCTTACTCGTGGATATGAGTGGATTACATGACGTATTCCACGTCTTCTATCTGAGGAGAACAATCACAGATCCAAATCAGGTGATCAGTACTGAGGATGCACCGATTGAATCAAATTTGAGTATCGGTATTTTGCCATTCAGGATTGTGGACTCGAGAATTCAGAAGCTCAAGAACAGAGAGATCTGAATGGTTAAGATCCTTTGGATGAATTGTAGTCGACCAGATTATACTTGGGAAAGAGAGGACGAACTTCGTGGCAATGAAAAATATGCGTTCCTCTTCGATTCAGGTATGCTGTAATTTTCAAGGATGAAAATTTACTAGGAGGGAAGATTTGTAACATCCTAGTTTTGACATCGCGTTAAATTAAATTTCAGTATGTTGTCACGGACAAAATTAAGCGAGTCGGTGAAACGTGAAGGTATCTTCTAGTTTTATTTGGTTCTCCTTATTGACAAATTAGTAATTTAAGAAGGAGAGAAATATCGAAATAATATCAAACATTTCCCCCTTCCGGTTCAACCGGCCCGGCGGTTTTAAAAACTACACTCTCAAAGCCGCTCCTTGTTAAAGTCGCGCCTTCCCATCCCGTCACCCTGTTATTCTGCATTTCACACGTAGTGAAGTCGTTGGCTTCTCCTCCCGTAACCGCAGGTGAGTTAGACACTCATAACCCTAGCCGACCCCTCCTTCCAAGCCGGATTTCAGCACCGACCCTTCCTCCTCCCTCTGCAGGCTCTGACGGTCTTCCTCCTCCATTCCAGTGTCGTGGGAGGCTCCGTCTCTAACCCTTGACGGTTGAGGAAGTTTCGTCTTTCACCGTTTTCGATTTCGGTAAGTATGGTTCGCCACTTCTCCTATTCTAGGGTTTCTTCATTTCTATAATGTGATTTACACCCTTATGTCTCTGATTTCAGATTTTTAAAGGAGTTTTATGTTTCCTAGCTGGAAGATTTCAACGGCTTTTGGGTAATTCCTCGCCGTTAGATCAAGGTAACGCCTACATTTGTGTTCTTGTTTCTCCCTAAATAATTATTTGTCATCATGAGTTTTCCCCACTGAAAAATCCTAAAAGGGGAGAATGCTTAAGTTAGGGTTACCATTTAAATTTCAAATTTTGGTAATCGTTGGAACAAGGGATTGGAGAACTACGCATATTACTCTGATTTATGATAAGACTTTTGGTTTCAGAATTCCTTTCAGTTGTCTTGTTTCTAGTCAACGTATTATTTTCTTTTAAAAATTTCTCCTAAAACTAAGTATTATATGGATTTTATGTTAAGAGTTTCCCAACATTCTAAAAAGGTGTTTTATTTTTCACCGCTAGTTGGAGCAGTTCTTAGTGGACCGATCCGTTGGGAAGGAGCACCATGTCACCCCGCCACGTGTATGAGAGTCGAAACACCACTTTACGAAAGTCGACTCTTTTTAGTCTAACAGTTCAAATTATTTTTAATTCATGTATTAACCATGTTGGTTTACTCGCTTAAAAAATTACAAGTTCATATGGTCAGAACTAAGTCAACGGGGTAGGTATATGCTTAGGCTAAGTTAGCAGATGCAGTGTCATGAAAACCCTAAGCCCAATACTTTTAACTATAGTGATACTCCGTGTTTGACTCATTGAATACTGGTCTAAGTTAATTCAGAAAAGAATAGGGTGAGGAAGGTTTACCCTCGCGATTATGGTTGAGGCACGCCACCATGTTCTTAGGGCCAGTAGGTCACCACTCGAACTTCAAGCTCAGGGTCGATGAACCTTGCTACTGATATATAACTTCTTAGATAGCAGTATGTGTTTCACTTAAGGGAGTTCAGGGCACCATCAGGTTTGCCACTCAGACTGCAGTCACTAGTTTGTGCACAGTCGTTCTTAGTGACAGCTCATTATAAGATAGCATAGAAGTTGGTTGAATCTTACAGCAGTAAAAAAAATTCAAACTACAGAAATCAACGATTTGTACAATTGAGATAAGAGTGTGTCAGATCACACAATATGTCGATTCTATCCCAGATCATGAACACAAGTGCCAAGTTTGATGTTAGAGTAATTATGCAAATTTTAAATTCAAAGTAATATTCACTTATAATATTTTTTTCTTTAAGTGTTGCTGAAGGGAGTATTTTTTTTCTTACTCTTCAATAGACCTGACCTTTTTAGAACTTGTTTTTACATGGGGCTCCGGTCAGGGAATCCGCTTAGGATAGGCAGTGCAGTCTTCTCAGTTGTCAATTTTTTCAGTTGTACCATTGTTGTTGTACTTGTTTCTATTTTTAGACATTATGTATGTGTTGTACTTCACTTATGTTTTGATGTATCAGTTTACTTCTGTTTGATGGTATTTTAGTCTCTTAGTGTTATATTCATTTTTAGCTGGCTCTGTGAATTTAACTTGGCAATGTACACTTTTACCCATAGATTTACTTTTTTTTCCGCTGTAAGTTTTCCTTCTTAGCAATTTTATTTCTTTTACCTGTTTTATGCCAGTTTATATACCGTTACTTAGTTTACTTGTTATCGTGGGCCCGACCGGACTGCTAATTTCCTGTTAAACTTGGTTGGGGTGTTACAGAACCGTCACGTCTTATAGGTGGCTCGCTGCTTGCTCTTCACTATGAACCTTCCAAAATACTACTGGGGGGATGTCGTTCTCACAGCTGCCTATCTCATAAATTGCATGTCCTCTTCAGTACTGGGACATTAAACCCTTCTTACTACCTTAGGGGTGACACCGACCTCTCTACCACCTAAAACTTTATGTTGCGTATGTTTCTCATATACACTCTCCGGGCAGTTTCAAGCTTGACCCTCGAGATCTTAAATGTGTGTTCATTGAGTATTCTCTCACTCAGAAAGGGTATAAATGTTATCATCCCCCGACTAAAAGGATTTTTGTCACGATGGATATCTCATTTCGTGAATCCAAACCTTATTATGCGCCCTTACTTCAGGGGGAGCACACATATACGGGTGAAGTGAACTCACCTATTTTACCCTTGCTGATTCCTCCTTCATATTCTTTACCTATTGCTAAGACTCCTAATCAGGGAGAGCTTCCTTATAATGAAAAGGAGTTTCAGGTGTACACCAAATGTACAACCCCATAATCGCTGGGTGGAACCTAGATTCCCCAAGGACCATGGTTGGGCTAGCCTTGGGCTATAGCTTTAGGCTAAAGTCCGGGTCACCAGCAGACTGGCAAGAGGGTTCCCGCCCATGGAGGGCGAGAGGGTTCCCGCCCATGGCATGCGAGAGGGCTTGTGCCCGGGTAGGCAAGGTCTCCTCAAGGTCGGTATGGGGCAGGCAAAAACTTATAGAGCGGTGGAAGTGCTTCCGCCCATGCGGTCCGGGGGTAAAATTACCAGATTATCCTCGGGTAAAATTACCATATTAGCATCTGGTAAAATTACCAGAATACCCTCGGGTCTGCAGTTAATCTTTTTGCACCGCGAAATTACGCTATTGTCAGACCGAATACTGAAAATCTATAAATAGACCCACAGGATACCTCAGAAAGCAAGTTTCCACACTTTCCAGAATTCCTTCTAGTGCTCTCTGAGGTACTCCTATCCCAGCAATTGGCTTTGGAGGGGAAGCGCTCAGAGAACTTCCAGGTTAGAGGAGGGACCTCCCTGCTGAGGTTTAGGGTCAGTTCTAGGTTCTTTGTCACTAGTCAAGGGTCAAAGTTTGGGAGAAGTAAGTGTTAGCTCAACCGCAAGGTCCGAACTCTCGTTGAGGCCAGTTTTGGTTTCAACATTTCTGGTGCGGTGAGCGTGGACCGTAGCTGACACAGGAAAATCTCAAGTCTCATGACTGTGGGTGCAGGTGAAGGAGCTGGCTCGGGAGGTTCTCCCTCTCGGGGAAGTGGGGTGACGTTGGGGATGTTGTAGTACTTCAGGCGGGAGCTCTTACAGACCATCCACTTAGCCTTCTCGGCAAGAAGCGAGTAGGCAACACCCTCGGTTTCGGTGGTGGCGGCCCCGTCACTGGGCGAGAACGCTCTCGGGCAGCGCCCTGGGAAGGAGGTTCCGGCGGAGGTTGCCGAGAGGGATGTCACCGGGCGGGAGTTGTTCCCCGGGCAGGCCAGTGCGGACTGGGCCACCGAGCCAAGGTTGCAGGACGAGCCCTCTCGGCAGGCTGGGAGCGGGAGCCCTTTTAGTGAGCTTATCATCCCGGCTCCGGTTCCGGAGGGGTTTCGGGAGCTAGACATGTCCTACTATACCGGCCGGGACGACCCGGTACAGCACGTGCAGTGGTTCAAGGATGTTGTTTCCATAAGACAAATGTTGGATGCCTTCAAGTGTAGGCTCTTCACCATCACTCTGAAGGAGAAGGTCAGGGACTGGTTCCACCAGTTGCCTGCGAGTTCAATCTACTGTTTTGAGGATCTGCTACGCGGGTTCTTGCTGAGGTTCTCAACATCCAAGAAAAGGAAGAAGGGAGCAGAGTGCTTGTTTGCCATCAAGCAGAAGCCAGAAGAGGGGCTGGGACGCTATGTGGATAGGTTCCAGAAAGAAATTTTGCAGGTCCAGGAGATGTCGGGGTACACCATGATGCTCGCCTTCACTTTCGTGTTGAGGTCAAGCTTCTTTAGCATGTAGCTGAAGAGAGTCCCCCCCCCCTCCTTCGAGGAGCTGATGGAGAGGGCGGCGAAGGAGATCGAGATCGAGGCGGCCATTTCGGCGTTTGCCAAGAAGCTATCCAAGTTGGCGGAGGATGATGTGAAGGTGTCATGAGCAGGGAGACAGAGGGAGCAGAGAGAGGAGAGAAGAAGGGAGGAACCCAGAGGACAGGGGCAGTACCAAGGTTGGGGGCAGCGCGAGCCGAACAACAGGTTGGGCTGGAGGCCCCAGGAAGGTCACCCTCAGGGGCAAAGTGGTGGCTTCCAGGGAAGGGACAACAACCGCGAGCAAAGGAAGTTCAATCAGTCGGCCTGGAGGCAGGGACAGAGGGCCCCCCTCCCGCCGCAACAGGAGGCTATGGAGATCGTCAGAGGAAGAGGAGGAAGGAGAGGAGCTCAGGGAGGAGCGAGGAGAAGAGAAAGTAGGGTGGCATTGACCTTTTGTGACTTCCACCAGGTGGGTCATGTAACGGCCACCTGCGCAGAGTTTTTGGAGATGAGAGGGGCCAGGGGGCAAGTCCAGCAAGAGCCGCCCGTAAGGATTGAGGAAGTTCTGCAAGGAGTAGGAGAGGATAAATGTGAGGATCGGGTGGACGTGGGAGCCCGAGGAGAGATCAGGGTGATCCATAGGGGAGTGGGGATCGAAGCCACCCGTAAGGGGAGCTTTCAAATCATGTACCGAATGAGCGTCGCCTCGACCTCCCAGACCCCCCACCCCCCAGGAAGAAAAAATCACTTTCTCAGCAAAATACATGCCCGACTACGAAGACTCATTCTATGACGCCTTGGTGATCCAGATAGCAGTACAAAATTTCACGGTCTCCAAGATTCTGGTAGACAACCGGAGCTCCGTGAATGTGATCTTCAAAAAACCTTTTGATGAGATGATGGTGGAGACTCTGAGGGTTCTAGCCTCAGATGGGTCGTTGTTCGGGTTCTCGGTAGAGCGGAAGGAAGTTGAACGAGTGGTGGGGTTGCATGTGACATTGGGGGGGGGTGTCGAGGAACTGTCGGTTCGTCATTGTTGACTCTCCGAGCAGCTATAACCCAATCTTTGGGCGCCCTCTCATCAACGTGTTGCGTCCCCTCCTCGTTTCATCAGTGTCTCAAGTTCAGTAGTGATTGAGTGCATGTCAGGATCAGGGGGAATCCAAAGGTGGCGAGGCAGTGCTATGTTACTGCCGTCAATACCATTTCTTGGGTGGAAGAGGCCGAGGAGCTAGAGAAGGAGATGTCGATGCGGGGAGAAGTTGCGGAGGAGGGAGAGATGAGCCTAGGAGAGGCTGGCGAGAAGATAACAGGGGAAGGAGATGTGAGCCTAGGTGAGGCTGGAGAGAAGACTGAAGAGGAGGTTGTGGAGAAGGAGGTGGTGAGCCTAGGTGAGGCTGGAGAGAAGACTGCGGGGGAGCAAAGTGTAAAGGGAGAAGCTGGGGGTGAGGCCCAGGGAGGTGGATAAGTGGAGTGGCCGGGGGAGAGCCTGTTGGAGGCAATGGAGGTTGAGAAGGCAGGAGGAGAAGAAGAGTTGGGAGAGGAGGAGAGAGCCGGCATGGAGCATTCCCGGATGGAGTCGGCAGTGGAAGTAGTGGATATGAAGGTTTTCACCAAGGTGGGAAAGGCAAAGAGGGTAAGGGTCAGCGGAGGCCTGAGCCTTGAAGACCAGACAAGGATGCAGGAGTGAATCCAAACGAACGTCGACGTCTTTGCATGGAGCGTGGCTGACATGTCGGGCATCGACGCGGATGTGGCTTGCCACTGTCTGAACCTGGAACCCAAGACGCGTCTCATCCGCCAAAAGCTTAGGACCATCACCACCAAGCTATAGGAGCTCATCCACGAGGAGGTCAAGAAGCTTCTCGACGCAGGTTTCATCTCGGAGATCCAGTATCCACGCTGGGTCTCCAATGTGATAATAGTAAAAAAAAGGATGGTAGGTGGCGTATGTGTGTGAACTTCTCTTTATTAAATAAATCGTGCCCTAAGGATTGCTACCCCCTGCCTCGGATTGACGCGCTGGTTGATTCAGCTGTTGGTTTTTCTATTATGAGTTTTTTGTATGCTTTTTCAGGATACCATCAGATTCGAATGCATCCCCCTGACGTCAAGGATGTCTCCTTCATCACAAGGGAGGGATGCTTCAGCTACAAGATGATGCCCTTCGGGCTAAAGAACGCAGGGGATACCTAGCAACGTATGATGGACCGGGTGTTCAAAAGTCAGAGGGGTAGAAACCTGGAGGTTTATGTTGATGACCTCATGGTGAAGAGTGGGGATGTGGGTTCACACCTGCTTGACCTGGAGGAGACATTCACAACCCTGCGAAAGTTCAAGATGAGGCTGAATCCCCAGAAGTGTGTCTTTGAGACAAGCCGAGGCAAATTCCTCGGGCACCTTCTGACCCCAGCCGGGGTAGAGCCTAACCCGGATAAGGTGAAGGTCATCGTGGAGTTGGAATCACCTCGCAACGCCAAAGAGGTTCAGCGTTTGACAGGCAAGCTCGCCGGGTTGAGTCGGTTTCACTCCCGTGTCGGGGAGAAGTGTTCATCCTTCTTCAAGACGCTTCGAGGGAACCAAAAGTTTGAGTGTACGAAGGAATGTAAGGAGGCTTTCCGGGCATTGAAGACTCAACTATCCCAAGCACCGCTCCTTCAGAGCCCGAAGAAGGGGGAGGACCTAACCTTGTATCTGGGGGTAGGGGCGGAGGCTGTAAGTTCTCTATTGGTAAGAGAAGAAGGGAAGAAACAACTGTCAATCTACTACGTCAGCAGAATCTTGAAAAAGGCGGAGCTCCGTTACCCCATCCTAGAGAAGTTGGTTTTATCTCTGATCATTTCGGCCAGGAAACTCAGGTCGTATTTTCAAGCTCATTCAATCACAGTGGTGACAGACCATCCACTACGCAAGATTTTTGAGGGGGTGGAACACTCAGGGTGGTTGGCCAAGTGGTCCATCGAGCTCAGCGAGTTTGACGTCACTTTCGTACCAAGGCTCTCCATCAAGGCGCAAGTAGTGGCTGATTTCTTATCTGACTACGATATAGAAATGGAGGGAGAGGAGACACTACCACGAGAGGCATGAAAGATGTTTGTCGATGGAGCCTCAGGGAAACATTCCCTGGGGGGAGGGGTAGTATTGGTAAGCCCTCAGGGGGTCATCATAGAGCAAGCGGTGATGCTGCACTTCCCGGTCACAAACAATCAAGCTGAGTATGAGGTCGTCATAGTCGGGTTGCGGTTGGCTAAGGAGCTCGGGATTCATGACGTAGAAGTGCTTACGGATTCGTTAGTGGTGGCGTCTCAGATCCGGGGTGAATATGAAGCCCGGGAGCCCACCCTCCTGAAGTACCTATCCAAGGTGAGGGTGATTGTTGGTGGGTTCCGTGCGTTCTCAATCCAGCATGTCTCCGTGGAGGAGAATGAAGCGGCCAACCGATTGGCCAAGTTTGGACCCCGGGGGGGGGACCTTGACCGAGCTGTTTCATCCGGCGATTGAGGAGGGAGAGTTGATGGAGGTGGATCGGCGACCCTCGTGGGTGGATCCCTTCATAGCCTTCTTCACTACAGGCAACCTTCCTAGAGGGACCAAGGATGCGAAATGCTTTCGGCACAAAGCGGCACACTACCTCATGCATGAAGGAGGGTTGCATCAGAAGATGCTGTCAGGGCTCCTGGCACGATGTGTGGTAGAGGAAGAGATCCCAAGGATTATGGAGGAGGTATACTCGGGCGAGTGTGGTAGCCATTCGGGGGGTAGGACGTTAGAAGCAAAGGTGGTTAGGCAGGGGTATTTCTGTCCATCCTTGAGGAAGGATGCGACAGAGTTTGCAAGGAGGTGCCAAAAGTGCCAACTATACGCCCCCCTTCAACTCTTGCCCGCTCAAAGGCTTCGAAGCATCACAGCACCATGGACTTTCGTCATCTGGGGGATGGACTTAGTCGGGTCGTTTCCCCCGGCGAGCGGGCAAAGAAGGTTCCTTTTGGTTATGATCGACTACTTTTCAAAGTGGCTAGAGGTCAACGCGTTGGTCAAGGTAACCTCACAAGTCATCAGAAACTTTTTTTGGGGAGAGATCATCTGTGGGCATGGATTTCCTCAGGCCATCGTCACGGACAATGGGCCGCAGTTTGCCAGCGTGGAGATCATCAGCTTCTGTACCCAGCTTGGGATCGACCTCAGGTTTGCCTCCGTCCACCACCCCAGGAGCAATGGCCAGGTGGAGGCGGCGAATAAGATCATTGTGAACCTGCTCAAAAAGAAGGTGGAAAACTTGAGGGGGAGTTGGGTGGAGCAACTCCCCTCGGTGTTGTGGGCTTTGCGGACAACCCCAAACACGGCCACTGGAGAGACTCCTTTCAAGCTCTCGCATGGTTGTAAGGTGGTCCTGCCTGTGGAGTTTGAGATTCTATCCCCAAGAGTTGTGGCCGCCGACAAAGGAGACGAGGAATGAAGGGAATAAAATGAGGGGGAGTTGCGGCTCTCGCTGGACATGATCGAGGAGCTCCACGACGTGGCCGCCGTCAGGCAGGAGGAGATAAAACGGAGAATGGTCAAGTATTTTGACAAGCATGTCAGGATAAAGCATTTCAAGGAGAGGATCTGGTCTTGAAGAAGGTCGACGCCGTCGGAAGGTCGGCAATCGTTGGTAAGCTCAACCCCAATTGGAAAAGACCCTACATTGTGAAAAATTCCTTGGGGTCCGGAGGATACCAACTCCAGAATGTGGAAGGGGTATCCATGAGTCATGTTTGAAGCGGTGTTGATCTGAAACGCTTCTACCCATAGCAGGGGTAAATTTGTGTAATTTATATCACTGTAATATGTTATTTTAAGAATTGCTTCTTTGCAGGTTATAGTGTATTTCTGGTTTTGAGACCCCGAGAGGATCCCGCTGCTCAGGCTCCCATTAGCCGGCAGGGCTCGAAGGCGCACTCGGCCCCGAGTAGACCCGCTGTCAGGCTCTCAATAGCTGGCAGGGTCGTAGGCTCGCTTGGGGGGTAAGGGAAGACCCCGATAGGATCCCGTTGCTCAGGCTCCCATTAGCCGACAGGGCTATAAGACGCACTCGGCCCCGAATAGACCCGCTGTCAGGCTCTCACTAGCTGGCAGGGTTGTAGGCTCGCTTGGGGGGTAAGGGAATACCCTGAGAGGATCCCGCTGTCAGGCTCCCATTACCTGGCAGGGCTGGAAGGCGCACTCGATCCCGAGTAGACCCGCTGTCAGGCTGTCACTAGCTGGCAGGGTTGTAGGCTCGCTTGGGGTGAAAGGGGAAGGGGTTGGTAGTTGGCAAGACCCTGGGAGGATCCCGCTGCTCAGTCTCTCATTAGCTGGCAGGGCTGGAAGGCGCATTCGGCCCCGAGTAGACCCGCTGTCAGACTCTCACTAGCTGACAGGGTCGTAGGCTCGCTTGGGGGGTAAGGGAATACCCCGAGAGGATCTCGCTATCAAGCTCCAATTAGCTGACAGGGCTGGAAGGCGCACTCGACCCCGAGTAGACCCACTGTCAGTCTCTCACTAGCTGGCAGGGTCGTAGGCTCGCTTGGGGGGAAAGGGAAAGAGGTTGTTAGTTTGCAAGACCCCGAGAGGATCCCGCTGCTCAGGCTCCCATTAGCCGGCATTGCTGGAAGGCGCACTCGGCCCCGAGTAGACCTGCTATCAGACTCTCACTAGCTGGCAGGGTCGTAGGCTCGCTTTGGGGGTAAGGGAATACCCCGAGAGGATCGCGCTGTCAGGCTCTCATCAGCTGGCAGGGCTGGAAGGCGCACTCGGCCCCGAGTAGACCTGTTGTTAGACTTTCACTAGCTGTCAGGGCCGTAAGTGTTGGGTTTCTCTATGAGGATGTCACAACACTTGTGCACGCAGCGGAAGAATAAAACATCAAGAAAACCCAAAAGAGATGGGATCGGGCCATGGTAGTTGAATCAAGAAGTTAACACACAACTATGCAAAAATTATCTCGGTGGCGTTGAGTCACAACTCAACGGAGATGCTCCAAGTTTTGTATTCCTGCTGGTGGCGAGTTTTTCGTGGAATAATGTCCACGTTTCTGCAGAAATCCACACGAGCGGGAGAACACCGAATTTTCCGTCGCACGGAAGATCGGGAAGGAGAAAGACCGCACCTTGCTTTCCCACGGACTGCTAGGTCCGCGCCAGGGATTGCAACACCAGCGACGATCGCCGGAGAGAAGGAAGTCGACGGAGCGAGCACGGTGGCGGCGGAACACTTCCGTCGGCGGCGGGATTCGGGATCGGCGGAACGAACGGAAAGGCGGAACGCTTCCGTCGCGGGATTCGGTTTGATCAGCTGCCAGAGATTATACCCGAAAACCCTAAGTGTCTATTTATCCCAAAGGCATAAATAGACTTAGAAATATCGCTATCCGCAGACCACCCAGAAATTTAGGGTTCCAGAATCGGTGAGTATCAATCGGCGAGAATCGGCGACGATCGGCGAGAATCACCTTGGATCGGCGAGAATCAGAGTACAATACTCGACGATTCTCGTCGATCGTCGAGCCGCTGTCGACGACTCTCGACGATTCTCGTCGATCGTCGAGCCGCGGTCGACGACTCTCGACGATTCTCGTCGATCGTCGAGCCGCGTCGACGACTCTCGACGATTCTCGTCGATCGTCGAGCCCGGTCGACGACTCTCGCGATTCTCTCGTCGAACTCTTTAAGGCAACATTTTGCCCAAAACCCATTCAGGTCGGTGATTGGTAACCTTTACCAACACAGTCAATCATCCAACTTCTCCACATCTCTTATGTGCGACCCTGCAGGCTCATATCGCGTTGGCAGTGAGATTACATGTTTGAACACTTCCAGATCACCATGGTAACTCCAACAGACTCCCACTTGATCTTGAAAGTATCAAACCAAAAACCTCACAAACAATGAGCGGCATCTAGCAATGCATCATTGCTCCCCAAACAATAAGAGTTTATAACTCATAAGCCTTTATGACCAATGTATCAGCGTTGTCTTTGTCCCTTTGTCCCTTACATCCGGAAAGAACTAGAGGCATGGACCGTGTCACCCTCGTAATAGCTCAATCCAAGTTTCTTGATACAGGACGGAATTCCAGAGAATGGTGAGTCCAATATCACATATTGACTCAACCAAGCATGGCCATCATTTCTCAGTCCAGTTCCATCAAGGGGCCCATGGATGCAACTCCTATCATACTGGAGGACAAATCTCATATCTGCTCACACACAAACACCCAAATGATTCGTAACATGCCCAACAACCACCCTTATCATCAACCTTTCTCAAGAAGACTTTAGATGGCATCAAAGCATGCTCTTCCTCACTTGATGAATGTTGTGACTTCAGGTCAAAGGACCACAACACCATTGTCAATTGAGACCTACTCGTGACACGATTGGATGACAATCCACAGAGTAGCCTCAGGTTGGGTCTGTCCAGTACAACTTGTTCACTAACAAGTACCCACGTGATGACTTGATATCACAATATCATGACCTGTGAAACCGGTCATCAGTCAACGCACGTGCTAGCCTTCATGTATCATCATCACCCTTAGCTTCTATGATGATACTCGACCAGGGACCTTTAAGAATGAAGCTTCAAATAAATCATAGGCTCTCACATTCAAGTCACGTACTTGATGTCCCATGGAAGCGAACATTCTAAGGGTATCTATTATGTTAACATTTAACTATCATATAGAAAAGCTCATAATAAAAGAACTTGTCATTAATTGTAAAGAAAAACTAGGTACATTGTTCATCATATGAACAAATAGCCAACAAAATACATGTTTTACATGCAATCCACAAAATTCTCACTAGAGTTGATCATTTAGGTATCGTATACCCATCGATCTAGTATGACCATCATGCTTTCTCTGCGCGAGAGGCTTTGTCAGTGGATCCGCAATATTCTCCTCAGTCGGCACTCTGCAAATGTTCACATCTCCTCGTTCGACAATCTCACAAATAAGATGAAACCGCCGAAGTATATGCTTGGAGCGCTGATGGGATCTAGGTTCCTTAGATTGTGCAATTGCACCATTGTTATCACAGTAGAGAACTACGGGACCAACAATGCTAGGAACTACATCAAGCTCGCCGATGAATTTCCTAATCCATACAGCCTCCTTCGCCGCATTAGCTGCGGCGATATACTCGGCCTCTGTTGTAGAATCAGCAACTGTCTCTTGCTTGGAACTCTTCCAGCTCACAGCTCCTCCATTCAGGCAAAACACAAAACCTGACTGAGACTTGGAGTCGTCTCTATCAGTTTGGAAGCTAGCATCCGTGTAACCACTTACAACGAGCTCTCCCTCTCCACCATACACCAAGAACACATCCTTAGTCCTTCTCAAGTACTTCAGGACATTCTTGACTGCAATCCAGTGACACTCACCGGGGTCTGACTGATACCTGCTAGTCATGCTCAAAGCAAAGGAGACGTCGGTCGAGTACATAACATCGCGTACATGATTGATCCAATTGCCGAAGCATATGGAATCAACTTCATGCGGTCCTTATCTTCACAAGACTTTGGACACTGGTCCTTAGAGAGATTCACACCATGAGACATGGGCAAAAATCCTTTCTTGGACTCAAGCATGTTGAACCGCTTCAACACCTTTTCGATGTACGTACTCTGGGTCAAACCCAGCAACTTCTTCGATCTATCTCTATAGATCTTAATACCGAGTATATAAGTCGCTTCACACAAATCCTTCATTGAAAAGCAGTTCCCTAGGTTGTTCTTAACAACTTTCAGGGTAGGAATGTCATTCTCAATCAACAGTATGTCATCTACATACAATATCAGGAAGACAACAATGCTCCCACTGATTCGCTTGTAAACACAAGGCTCATCTTCATTCTTGATGAAACCAAACTCTTTGATTTTCTCATCAAAACGAAGATTCCAACTTCGAGAGGCCTGTTTCAGTCCATAGATGGACTTATTCAGCTTGCATATTTTAGTGGCTTCATCTGGGGATACAAAACCCTCGGGTTGTGTCATATACACTTCCTCAAGGAGGTTTCCATTAAGGAAAGCCGTTTTGACATCCATCTGCCAGATCTCGTAGTCATAATACGCAGCAACAGCAAGCAATATCCTTATGGACTTTACCATGGCAACAGGGGAAAAGGTCTCATCATAGTCAATACCATGAATTTGCTTGAAACCCTTAGCCACCAGTCGCCCTTTGAATGTCTGTACATTCCCATCCATGTCGGTCTTCTTCTTGAAGACCCACTTGCACCCTATGGGTCGTACCCCTTCAGGTGGTTCCACCAAGTTCCAAACTTGGTTTGCATACATGGAGTCCATTTCGGATTTCATAGCCTCAAGCCATTTGTCGGAGTCCGGTCCATTCATAGCCTCTTGGTAGGTTGCTGGTTCATCATCATGATCCATAAGCAACACATTACCTATTTGAGACACGAGAAATCCATATCTCTCAGGCTCAAACCTCGGTCTACCAGATCTACGTAGGACTTGTGTTCCTTGAGCAGGTTCTCTAGCTACAACATCTTGTAGTCCTGTCTCAGAATCCAATTCTGGTTCATTCACTACATGTGGTTCTTGAACTTCTTCAAGCTCTACCTTTTCAGTCTTTCTTGATAAGAACTCTTTCTCCAAGAAGACACCAGTCCTTGCGACAAACACTTTGCCCTCAGACGGTAGGTAAAAATAATACCCTTTCGTTTCCTTAGGATATCCCACCAGATAACATTTATCCGATTTGGGTTCCAGCTTGTCAGGCATTTGACGTCTCACGTATGCCTCACAGCCCCAAATTTTAATGAACGACATACTAGGACGCTTCCCAGTCCATATCTCATATGGTGTCTTCAGAACCGTTTTCGTTGGAGCGCGATTCAATGTCATTGCAGCAGTCTCTAAAGCAAAACCCCAAAAGGAAACAGGCAAGTCTGCATGACTCATCATCGAACGTACCATGTCTAACAGTGTACGATTTCTCCTCTCAGACACACCATTATGTTGTGGTGTTCTAGGTGGAGTGAGCTGTGATACAATACCACACTCTTTCAGATGATCACGGAACTCATGACTCAGGTATTCGCCACCTCGATCAGATCGGAGTGCTTTAACCCTTTTACCCAACTGGTTTTCTACTTCATTCTTGAACTCTTTGAACTTTTCAAAGGTCTCGGATTTGCACTTCATAAGATACACATATCCGTATCTACTGAAATCATCAGTAAATGTAACAAAGTAGAAATACCCACCTCTAGCCATGGAACTCATGGGTCCGCATACATCACTATGTACAACACCCAAGAGATCCTCAGCCCTCTCAGTATAACCAGTGAAAGGAGCTTTAGTCATCTTGCCTAACAAACAAGATTCGCATCGCTCAAATGATTCATAATCAAATGAGTCCAAAAGTCCATCTCTATGGAGCTTGGATATGCGCTTCTCGTTGATATGGCCCAAACGACAATGCCAGAGAAATGTAGGGTTCGAGTCATTTGTTCTTAGTCTTTTATTATTTTCTACATTACAGATCAGATGGTACAAGTTCAAAACATAAAGACCATTAATCAATTGGGCTACAGCATAACAAACATCATTCTTAAATATAGAACAACAGTTGTTCTTAATTATAAAAGAAAATCCAATCATGTCCAAACATGAAATAGATATAATGTTTTTTGTTATGGCCGGAACAAAATAACAATTATCTAGTTCTATTACAAGCCCACTGGGCAAAGAAAGACGGTAAACCCCTACGGCTACTACAGCAGCAACTCTTGCTCCATTGCCGACGCGGAGGTCCACCTCCCCTTTACTCAGCAATCTTCTCCTTCCCAGTTCCTGCACATTTGTACAAATGTGAGAACCACATCCGGTATCCAATACCCAAGATAAAGGAGCAGAAAGGTTTATCTTTATAACGTGAATATTTGAAGCGGAAGTCATACCTCCCTTCTTTTCTGCAGACCTTCAATGTACGAAGGACAGTTCCTCCTCCAATGACCAGCCTTGCCACAGTGATGGCATTTCTCTTCCTTCACCGTGCTTTTCTTTTTCATCAGTGCAGAAGACTTGGGCTCAAGATATGACTAAGGTCTCACCTTCGTCTTCTTAGAGCACTTGGCCTTGCCCTTGCCCTTATGCACCATCAGTATGGGGCTGGCAGGCTTGGCCTTCTTCATATTGATTTCAGCAGTTCTCAACATGCCTAGGAGTTCAGGCAGTGTCTTGTCTATTTCATTCATGTTGTAGTTCAAGACGAACTGCTCATAACTGTCCGGCAACGATTGCAGGATCAGATCTGTGGCCAACTCTTGACCAAGAGGAAAACCCAGCCTTTCAAGGTTCTCTATATACCCAATCATCTTGAGTATGTGAGTCCCTACTGAGTCTCGAACTCCCATCTTGCACTGAAACAACGCTTTTGTGACGTTGAACCTCTCTTGACGAGCCTGCCCTTGAAACATTTTCTTGAGATGCTCGTCAATCTCCTTGCACCCCATGCTCTCATGTTGCTTCTGAAGCTCAGAGTTCATAGTGGCAAGCATAAGGCATTCGACATCTAAACCATCATCAATATACTTCTTATAAGTATCCTTCTCAGCACGGGAAGAGTTCCCGGTCGGCACCTCGGGGGCTTCTTCTTCCAAGACATAGAGCTTTCGCTCTTGCCTGAGAACAATTCTCAGGTTCCTATACCAGTCCATGTAATTTGTCCCACTGAGCTTATCCTTCTCAAGGATGACTCTCAGAGACAAAGTGGAGTGTGAAACACTTGCCATGGAATTCTACAAGAATTTATGCAGAATAAAATCAGTACCTAAAATTCAAATACAATTTATTTTAATTTGGACTTCAATTAAAACACTCCCACTATTTTATTCGAAATGATAGCCCTCACTAACAATTCGGAGAGTTTATGCGAGCTACTCTCTTAGTGGACAAGATCCGTATTTCACCAACACAATGAGTCAGCTTTGGCTTTCCTCTCACGATGCGGTTATTTAGGTAGGCAACGCTTGCCAATTGCATCCTCATGCAATTCTTGTATGGTTGGTGAATAACTCCTTATTCGCATCCATCATATGGTGCATGCCAACCCTATGCCTCTAGGCACTCAACCTTTGAGGTCACCTAGTTAAGTTGGACCCGATGTCGACAGTGGGATATCACAATTATCCGCTCGCACCCTTACCAAGATAGATTAATGCACCTTGCTTTGGCAAGCTCACACTTCATCGATCGAGGCAGGAAGAGTGTCATCCATCGGAAGGCATCCGAATACTTAATATTTGATAAAGGGTTTTTAATTATAGGTTAACAATTAACCATGATCAATATTTGATCAATGTGCACATCCAAAGAAAAACAATTTTCTAAAACCACATGCATCCCTTATGTGCACAACCTGACACCATCAACATTTGATAGAAGGAAGGGCTAAATCTGAACATCCGGAAACTTCCAAATCTTCAGATTTACATGCATTGGACAAAGTCAAAGACAACTCAACTTAAAGCAGTAGACAAGCTCATCTCTCTATGTTGGATTCAAAATCCAAAACAAAATCGAGGGATGGTTACTGTTAAGAAGACTACAATTTCTAACAATTAGAAATTCCCACGCAATCCCAGACGTTCTTGGAGGGGTATCAAGACTAAATCTAGACATTTAGAACACTTCTAAATCTCTAGGTTTGCACGCACTGGAATAACAAAACTTCCAATACAACAATCATGGCTGAAACCTGGCTCTGATACCACTGTTGGGTTTCTCTATGAGGATGGCACAACACTTGTGCACGCAGCGGAAGAATAAAACATCAAGAAAACCCAAAAGAGATGGGATCGGGCCATGGTAGTTGAATCAAGAAGTTAACACACAACTATGCAAAAATTACCTCGGTGGCGTTGAGTCACAACTCAACGGAGATGCTCCAAGTTTTGTATTCCTGCTGATGGCGAGTTCTTCGTGGAATAATGTCCACGTCTCTGCAGAAATCCACACGAGCGGGAGAACACCGAATTTTCCGTCGCACGGAAGATCGGGAAGGAGAAAGACCGCACCTTGCTTTCCCACGGACTGCTAGGTCCGCGCCAGGGATTGCAACACCAGCGATGATCGCCGGAGATAAGGAAGTCGACGGAGCGACCACGGCGGCGGCGGAACACTTCCGTCGGCGGCGGGATTCGGGATCGGCGGAACGAACGGAAAGGCGGAACGCTTCCGTCGCGGGATTCGGTTCGATCAGCTGCCAGAGATTATACCCGAAAACCCTAAGTGTTTATTTATACCAAAGGCATAAATAGACTTAGGAATATCGCTATCCGCAGACCACCCAGAAATTTAGGGTTCCAGAATCGGTGAGTATCAATCGGCGAGAATCGGCGACGATCGGCGAGAATCACCTTGGATCGGCGAGAATCAGAGTACAATACTCGACGATTCTCGTCGATCGTCGAGCCGCTGTCGACGACTCTCGACGATTCTCGTCGATCGTCGAGCCGCGGTCGACGACTCTCGACGATTCTCGTCGATCGTCGAGCCGCGGTCGACGACACTCCCGACGATTCTCGTCGAACTCTTTAAGGCAACATTTGCCCAAAAACCCATTCAGGTCGGTGATTGGTAACCTTTACCAACACAGTCAATCATCCAACTTCTCCACATCTCTTATGTACGACCCTGCAGGCTCATATCGCGTTGGCAGTGAGATTACATGTTTGACCACTTCCAGATCACCATGGTAACTCCAACAGTAAGCTCGCTTGGGGGAAAGTAAAAGAGGTTGGTAGTTGGCAAGACTCCGAGAGGATCCCGCTGCTCATGCTCTCATTAGCCGGCAGGGCTGGAAGGCACACTCGGCCGCGAGTAGACCCGTTGTCAGGCTCTCACTGGCTGGCAGGGTCGTAGGCTCGCTTGGGGGGTAAGGGAATACCCCGAGAGGATCCCGCTGTCAGGCTCCCATTAGCTGGCAGGGCTGGAAGGCGCACTCGGCCCCGAGTAGACCCGCTGTTAGGCTCTCACTAGCTGGCAGGGTCGTAGGCTCGCTTCGGGAGAAAGAGAAAGAGGTTGGTAGTTGGCAAAACACTGAGAGGATCCCGCTGCTCAGGCTCTCATTAGCTGGCAGGGTTGGAAGGCGCAATCGGCCCCGAGTAGACCCTCTGTCAGGCTCTCACTAGCTGACAGGGTCGTAGGCTCGCTTGGGGGGGTAAGGGAATACCCCGAGAGGATCCCGCTGCTCGGGCTCTCATTAACTGGCAAGGCTGGAAGAGGCACTCGGCCCCGAGTAGACCCGCTGTCAGGCTCACTAGCTGGTAGGCCCGTAGGCTCGCTTTGGGGGTAAGGGAATAACACAAGAGGATCCCGCCGTCAGGCTCCCATTAGCTGGCAGGACTGGAAGGCGCACTCGGCCCCGAGTAGACCCGCTGTCAGGCTCTCACTAGCTGGCAGGGTCGTAGGCTCACTTGGGGGGAAAGGGAAAGAGGTTCGTAGTTGGCAAGACCCCGAGAGGATCTCGCTGCTCAGACTCTTATTAGTTGGCAGTGCTAGAAGTCGCACTCGGCCCCAAGTAGACCCGCTGTCAGACTCTCACTAGCTGGCAGGGCTGTAGACTCGCTTGGGGGGGGTAAGGGAATACCCCGAGAGGATTCCGCTGCTCAGGCTCTCATTAACTGGAAGGGCTGGATGGCGCACTCGGCCCCGAGAAGACCCGTTGTCTGTCTCTCACTAGCTGACAGGGTCGTAGGCTCGCTTGGGGGGAAAGATATTTAATTTGTGGTTTCTGGTGACGCCAGATGGGCCCGCTGATCGGGCTCCCATCAAGCCGGCCGGGCCGAAGGTTTACTCGGCAACGAATCGAAAAGGAAGAATGACTAAGTCAAGGTCCACTCCCGCCGTCAGGCTCTCACCTAGCTGACGGGGCAGCTGAATCCAGGACGAACATTGCAAAAAGCCTCACTACCAGGCTTGCAAATAGCCAACACATGTTCTAAGTTGAGAAGGGGGAACTTATGGCCTTTCGGCACATAGCGTCTCGGCATAGGCTTCTCCGCACGACTACTTGGCACACCCCTCTCAGCACGATTTATTTAAGATAGTCTACGCAATGAACGAGCCGCGGTCATGACCTAAGAGCCTAAGGCTCAAGCACGGTTGCGGAAGCGCTCGCAAATTACAATGAGTGAAAAACAAAATGAACAGCTTATAATGGTCTTTCGGCAAGAAGCAGGCTTCTCGCCTATTACATGAGAAGTCAAAAAGGAAAAAATACAAGTTAAAGTGAAAAAATGAAAAAGCAGGCGGGAGGCTATCAGGCAGAGTCGTCTGAGGTCCCGCTAGAGCTCTCGCTGGACGTCTCACTGGAAGATTCACCATCGGTCCCGTCGCTCCGGCTGTGATCCAACGCCTCATCTTCGCCCTGAGATTCTCCCTCCCCTGCAGGCTTGGGGATGGGATCGAACAGCCAGGGCAGGACCCCGCACGCGGTGAGTGTCTCGCCATCTTCGTTCAAGAAGCCCGAGTCCCGCAACACATCGATCACTATCGCAGACGCCTTTTGTGCGTTCTCTTGTATCATCACTTCGATTTCGTATTCCGAGAAGTGACAACTTTTGAGCCTCTCGTCCAGGGAGGGCGGGACCGGCGCCTTGACTCATAGCGCAAGCTTGAGCTCTGTCTTCAGCAGCTTGTTCTCGCATTCGAGGCCAGCCACCCTCGCCCGGAAAAGCTGGGCCTGGGTGGAATCCTGCGAGGATTTCGGGGTTAGAACTAGCATGAGATTACCGTAAGACAAAAGGCCTTTGAAGGTTCACATACCTCGGTCGTCGGGCGAATGACAAGAAGTTGCTGGGAAGCCGCTAGTTTGGCCTTCAGGGTGGCCGTCTCAGCAACGGCGGCTTCCCTTGACTTGATCGCGTCGACAAGGTTGCGCTCAAGGGTGATACCGCTGCGCGCAGTCTTGTGCGCGAGCACGAACGCGTGCATCTGGGCTCTGGCGGTGTCGTAGGCGGGAGACCGGGTAAGCTCATGGTCGAACGCGCGGGCATCCGTCCGGTTGTAAAGCCTGAAGCCTAACGCGAAGGCCTCGCCGGTGACCGCGTCTCGCTCCACCTAGGTGGGGAGAAGTGACGAGACTGAAACCCGGTTGGCTTCGGGGTCCCACCAAAGCAGGGGTTGACCCTCTTCATCAACGAACTTCCCTCTAATGCTGAAGTTCCAATGCCCTTTCGACACTGGCTTGGTGAGGGCCTCGACGGGGGTCTCGGCAGCCTGCCCTGCGACAGTCGCTTCGCCAGCGGCTGGTAGGGTCTCGGCCGGGGTCTCGGCAAGGGACTTGCCCTTGTCCGCCGCGCTTATTTTCTTATTGGAAGGAGCCGGAGGAGGGGAGTTGGGCTTCCGCTTTCGGCCACTTGGTGCGGATGAGGAGACGGGCTCCTTTCGGCAGGCTTGGGCGGCGGACTTGGCGAGAGTCAGGGTGCTATCGAAATCCCTAGCCTCATCGAAGGGCTGGCGGAGGGGAATTTTCCGTTCACCTGCGAAGGCTTTAATGATTAAAAATTCATAACCTATGACGAAGGATTGCGAAAGCTGACCGAAAAAGTACCTTCTCCGGGAGGAACTTGTAGAAGAGAGTCTAGGTCTCGCCGAAGGAACTGGACGTCGAAAGCCTTCGATCCGAAGAACTCGACAAGGGAGCCCTCATGTCCCCCTAGGGCGGGAGGCTTGTTGGTCGCCTCGTCATACTGAACGGGCGTGGGGGGAACATTGCCAAAAGGCCCGGAAACGAAGATGAATTTCTGGGCCCAATGGTGGTTTTTGTTGGCGAGACCGCCAGTCTTCACCGATTGCCCAGAAAAAAAAACTGCTCCCCCTTTAGCCCGGAAGTTGAACAGCTTCAGGAAAACGGACAGGCTGAACTCAATTCTTTCCTCCCACATGTAGCAGACGAAAGCTACCAGGATTGTGACAGAGTTGGGGTTGAGCTGGGCTGGCACTACCCCGTAGTAGCGAAGGGCCTGACGGACCTCCGGCCAGAGGGGTAGGTGGAACCCTACCTCGAAGTGTTCTAAAGGGATGGCGAGCTCCCCTTCCGGCGCAAGGTTGACTCTGTCATCGTTCCCAGGATTTCACGCAACGAACTCCGGTGGGATGAAGTTCTCTGTTATCGAGAGGTATTCCGCCTGTGTCAGCCGGCAAGGCGGGAAGTTGTGCTCCAGGAAGGTTTGCGCGCACTTAGAGCGGCTCTCGGTCTCGCCAGTCATCTTTATGAAAGGCGGAAGGGAATAGGAAAGACTAGTAGGCGAGAGGCTCTGAGTTGCAGAGGGCAGCTCCAGCAAGGTAAGGAGGAAGACGAAGACGCGGAATCAGGAAGAAATAAATGTGGTTGGTGGACTTGCCTATTTATAGAAAGAGAAGTAATTATTAGGGATATTCTAGGCGGCGGAAGTGCGGTTAGCAAATTTAGATAGTTGACTCTTCGTATTCCACCTCGCCCCGCCGACACCTCTCGCGCCTACAAATGACGAAAAGCTTCCGGGAGCGGTCCCGGGTAAGAGCAAGGCAGCATACATGTACGAAACACAGAAAAGGTGCGAAGACCAAGCACTCGGCAGGATAGATAAAATAACAAAGAACATATAAGTGTCAAGGGCGTCTTGGTGGGCGAGAGCCTTAAAACAATAATAATTAACAACAAATGTTTTGGGGGTACAACGAGGGAAGGGTAGGCTGAGAGGTTGGGGGTCGGCAATGTGAGACCCTACGAGGTTCAATACTGCTCCCAACGCCATCGGCCCCGACCTCGCCTTCCTGATCTCGGCGGGACCCGCGGGCAATGGTCGGCGGTCAGTGCGGTGAGCCCATAGTTGGCCAAGCGCAGCTGATCCCGGACTCGCGGGATGTGCCTTCCAGGGGATGTCTCCTCGCACTCGACCTGGCGCTCCTGTTCGCCGAGAAGGTGAGTGTAGTACCTCTCGATCACAGACATCCGTCGTTCGACCGACTTTTCGAGTCTCGTCAACGCAGCGAGTCGGCTTGACGCATCACAACGAGCTTTGTCAGGATTTCAGTTATCCGCTTTCGCCGAGTTCTGCCGCTCCCGTCGGCGTCTAGATATTTCTCCATGTCGCTGAGATAGGGCAGGGGCGAGATCGCCCTCTCTTCTTCGTTGGCTTTCGCCTCCGCGGCCGTCGGTTCTAGCAGGGAAAATTTAGTCAAATCAAGCAAATTGGCGAAAAGACTGGGCAAGGACCGCTTACCTATAACAGGGGTGGGCTCTCGGCAGCAAATTGGCGAGAAGGGCCTGGCTGCCCTTCCGCGCTTTTCCCAAAGAGCAGATGTATCAGTTTTCCCCGTCCCGGGCGGTGCCTCGTGTGCTCCAGGGTATTGCTTACGGCCAACTGGAGGTCGGCGGTGTGTTCTTCCGCCGGCGGCTGAGACTCTGGCACGGGTACGTTTGGTGCAGTTATAACCCCCCCCCCCAGGCGAGAGGGGGAGATCAGTTACTGCGTTATCAGGATCGTTGGGCGCGGGAGTTTGTGTGGCCCGGTGAGTGAGCCTTGGGTTGTCTATGGCGGGAGCTGCAAAGAAACGAATCAACAAAAAGAATGCAAGCCATGCAAGATTAACAGGCAAAGTTACCGGGATGGATCGCGGGCTGGACTTGGGTTGACGGGGGAACGACCTCCGAGACCAGCGACAGGTTCTCGCCGAGGGGTTGCACGGACTCGGTATTCGCCGGAGGGTTCTCGACGGCAGTTTCCGGGACCTATCGGCAAGAAGGGAAACGTGTTAGATGCAGCAAATCGGGGTTACACCGAAGAGTGAAGCAAGAGGAGTACCTTCTGCAGGGAAGAAGGGTTCTCAGCGAGATCGGGGGTCGGGGAGGGTGAGGCAAGAGTTTTCTTCGAGTGGTCTCGCCTGACCGACTTAGCCTTCCTCTTCTTCGGCCGGGAAGGCGTGCTGGTCAGCCTCTCGCTTATGAGCCAGGGGGCAACCCCAGCGCAGTTGGCACGGGCTCTCGCCGGAGCCGCGACGAGACGGTCTTGGAATTCTTTCGAGAGTGGCTTCTCGCTACGCTTGACATACATCTTGACAGCCTTGTGGGAGTTAAAGTAGAAGGTGACGGCAACAACGATGGCCTGAGAACTGGCCGAGCAGCATATATATATAGAGGAACGAGGTATGGCCCACCTAAGATTCTCTTACAGGTCAGCAGGTGCCCAGCGAATATCTGGGGTTAGACGTATCTTTCCGAGCGTAAGGCTAGATCACAAAAAGCGGGGATTGTGTACAACCCCATATTCGCTGGGTGGAACCTAGATTCCCCAAAGGCCAGGGTTGGGCTAGCCTTGGGCTATAGCTTTAGGCTAAAGGCCGGGTCACCAGCAGACGGACAAGAGGGTTCCCGCCCATGGCGGGCGAGAGGGTTCCCGCCCAGGGCATGCGAGAGGGCTTGTGCCCGGGTAGGCGGGATCTCCTCAAGGTCGGTATGGGGCAGGCAAAAACTTACAGAGAGGGGGAAGGGATTTCACCCAGTGCGGTTCGTGGGTAAAATTACCAGATTACAGTCGGGTAAAATTACCAGATTACCCTCGGGTAAAATTACCAGAATACCCTCGGGTCTGCAGTTCGTCTTTTTGCAGAGCAGAATTACGCTATTGACAGACCGGATACTGAAAATCTATAAATAGACCCACATGATACCTCAGAAGGCAAGTTTTCACATGAGACATTTGAATGTTGTTCATCGAATCTTGAGGTATTTGAAGACTTCACCAGAAAGGAGATCCCTTTCACTCCCAATACAGACCTGAAGATTGAAGTTTGTACCGATGCTGATTAGGCTGGGTACATTGAATACAGAGGATCTACATCCGGGTATTGAGCAGAATTACGCTATTGACAGACCGGATACTGAAAATCTATAAATAGACCCACATGATACCTCAGAAGACAAGTTTTCACATGAGACATTTGAATGTTGTTCATCGAATCTTGAGGTATTTGAAGACTTCACCAGAAAGGAGATCCCTTTCACTCCCAATACAGACCTGAAGATTGAAGTTTGTACCGATGCTGATTAGGCTGGGTACATTGAATACAGAGGATCTACATTCGGGTATTGCTCATTCGTTTGTGGAAACTTAGTCACTTGGAGAAGTAAAAAATAATCTGTCATCTCAAGGTCCAGTGTTGAAGTTGAGTTCAGAGCAATGACACATGACATATGTGAGGATTATGGATACGCTTTTTGATGTGTAACTTGCGTTTGAATGAGTCAAGTCCTACACGGTTGTACTGTGACAACAAGGCTGCAATCAACATTGCAAACAACCCTGTCCAGCATGACCGCACCAAGCATTTCATTAAGTGGATAGACATTTCATTAAGTAGAAAATCAAAAGGAATATTATTTGCATACCGTTTGTTCCCTCAAAGGGACAATTAGTTGTTATCCTAACTAAGAGTCTTGGGGGAAATCTTTTTTGCGTTTGTATTGATAAGTTGGGTATGAAAAATATAACATGCCCAACTTGAGGAGGAGTCGTAGACTGTATTTCGTTTATATTTTGATTACAATGTATTTTCCTTATATATAGGGGACCCCTCTATTGAATAAGATTATTTTTACCCTAATTAACATATATTTTGTTCTATCTAAGCAATGAGTTTTCCCAATACATTAGAAATGAGTGCAGGTGGAGGAACAATTATAGGTGGAGCCAGAATGAGTGTGTTTGTCGCTATTATGCGTGCGAGCGTCGGGACAGGAGATTGCGATAAGAATCACGGTAGGAGACATTGCGGTTCCATGCACCGGAGATCACATGAGCCGTGAGGTCGTAGGGCATGGGAAAAGCTCGCGGGAGAAGCTCACGAGAGAAGCTCGTTTGAGTTCACATCATTGGAGCTCATGATGGGACTCGTGGGAGTTGGAGCTTGCGGGACTTGCAACTAGAGCTCGCAGTTGCATAGAGTATGTTAGAAAATACCTTGTAAAGGCCCATTTATGAGGCCCATTTGTTTCTTGTATTTGTCCCACATCTTGGATTGGGATCTTCTCTTCTCCCTCTCTTCATATATAAATGTATTCATACTTGTAGTTATTCATTCAAGAAGTATATACAAGGTTGGAGGTCTCTCTATTTCTACTTGGTATCAAAGCCACCGGTCTCCCTCTAGCCGGCTTGTCTGTGTTCAAACCGCCTGGTCACCCGGCTGACCGCGCGGCCTGTTCTTCTCTTGCTTAAGCGCTGTATCTGGCGACTTGTTCTTTTCTACCCGTTGTTCCTCCATCTTCCCTTCTATTCTGACCTCCTCCTTCTCCACTTCCTATCTCTCCCTCTTTTATAACCTTCTCTCACGTAGGGTCCACTTTCTCTCTCTTTTCTCTCTTGCCCGGTCTTCTTCCCTGACCGCGCGGCTTCTCACTTCCCGCTTCTCGTGGTTTCTCTCTAGCCGCTGCGGATTTCTCCCCTTGCCGCTGTGGTTTCTCTCTTAACCGTGCGGTCTTCCCGTCTTTGCCTCTCCCTTCTAATCGCAGCGCCCTGTCAAGTCGCTCGCAGCCTTTCTTTTCAAGCCGCGCCTTCTCCTAGCCGCTGCGCCTTCTAATCGCAGCGCCCTGTCAAGTCGCTCGCGGCCTTTCTTGCCAATCCGCGCCTTCTCCTAGCCGCCGCGCCTTCTCCTAGCCGCTGTGCCTTCTCCTAGTCGTTGCGCCTTCTTTCCCGTAGTCTCCTTCTCCCTTAGCCGCATTGTGGTTGCGACTTTCTTTGTCGCTAGCCGTTCTCCTTTGTTGTGCGGCCTTCTTCCCTTCCTTGTAAAGCTGCCCGGCTTCCTTCTTCTGCTAGCCGCGCGGCTTCCTTTCCTTCCTTCTGCTAGCCGAGCGGCTTCCTTCTTCTCCAAGCCGCCCGACCTACCTTGTCAAGCTGCCCGACCTCGTCTACTCGCCTCATGGCCTCCGACGCCTCTGCTGCTACTTTTGCTCCGTCAGCCCGTGAGGCTACTCCGGCTTCTGACCTTCGTGATGAACTACGAATTACTACCATCTCTCTGACTGGCAAACACAATTTTGTCGAATGGGTTCACTCTGTTCGTCGTGTCCTGCAGACGAAGGGTCTTCTCCACCACCTGACTCGAGCTACCCCTGTTACTCCCTCTGATGATTGGCTTCGTGATGACGGTCGGGTCCAGTCTTGGATTCTCAACTCTATGGACACCGAACCCTATCGGATGGCCATGTATCATGATACGGCCAAGACAATGTGGGAGGAGCTCCACTCCTTTTACTCTGGGCAAAACAGTCTTCAGCACCTCTATGATATCATCTCCAACCTCCAGAATCTTACTCCAGGTGCTCTCGGCGACATGATTTCCTTTGTTGCTTAGGCCAAGACCCTAGCCGAGGCATGGATTCAACATCAGCCTCCTACGACGGATCTTGCTACTCGACGGGCCCAGAAAGAGGCGGTTACCATCGCGATGATGATGTCCCGCGTTCCGCCCCACCTGCATAGTGTTCGGGCCCAGATCCTCTCTTCCACGACGACTCCGTCACTGTCTAACGTCTGCTCTATGCTACTTCGGGTTACGCCTCCTACGGAGGCCCCTTTCAGCTTTGTCCCTGCTCTTCTCCAACAGCCTCTCCTTCCCACTCTCCCTCCTGCTCATGGCTCTTCCACTCTGGGCGGCCGGCCTCCCTCTCGGGGACGCGGCCGTGGTGGCCGCTCGTCTCTCAAATGCACATATTGTGGCCGGGGTGGCCATCTTGAGGCCACCTGTTATAGCAAGCATGGGTTCCCTCCCCACCTCGCTGCCACCTCCTCTGCTACTCCTGCTTCCCCTGGGGCTCCTGCCCAGGATCCGGCCTCCGCTACCCGACACGATGTTGATGAGCTCCGCACCCAACTCCATCAGCTACAGGGTGTCCTCAGCCGCTCCTCCGGCTCGGTTGCGACCTTTTCTGCGAAAGGTATAACCTGTCTCTCTCCCAGCCCTCACTGGATCGTTGATTCCGGTGCTACTCACCATATTACTTCCCAGAATCCCTCCAAATATCTCCAGATGGCTCACCCCCCGTGTATCACTGTGGCCAATGGTGACACTCTACCGGTCTCTGGTGCTGCTGCCCTCCAACTTATCCCGACCCTTTCTCTTTCCTCGGTTCTTCACGTTTCGGGGTTTCCTTTCAATTTACTTTCCGTTAGTCGCCTGACAAACGACCTTGATTGTTCAATAATCTTTTCTCCTTCTTCCTTTCTTATGCAGGATCGTCGTAGTCGGAGTATCATTGGTAGGGGGCAGCTGGTGAATGGGCTTTACCTCTTGGATACTCAACCCACTCTTCTACCCGTTATTTCTTTTGTTGACTGGCATTGTCGCCTTGGACATGCTGCTCTTCCGATTCTCAAGCGGGCTCTTCCTGATGTTCCCTTACAGGAGTTCTCTTGTGAATCGTGTATCTATGGCAAACACCACCGTTCTGTTTTTCCCCCTGCATGTACCCGGAGTAGTACTCTGTTATCCTTAGTTCATTCTGATGTATGTGGCCCCTATAGGGTTCCTAGTATTTATGGTTTTCGATATTTTGTCACTTTTATCGATGACTACTCGCGTACTACATGACTATATTTAATGCATGATCGTACCGAGCTTACATCTGTCTTTCGTGCCTTTGTTACTGAGGTCCGTACACAGTTCGCCACCCCACTCAAAATCCTCCGCACTAATAATGCTCGCGAATATATCGGGCACACCTTCTCCTCCATCTGTACCGAGTTTGGCATTATCCATCAAATTTCGTGTGTCTATACCCCTCAACAAAATGAGGTGGCCGAACGCAAGAATCGTCATTTACTCGATGTTGCTCGCTCCCTCATGTTTCAAATGCAGGTTCCTATCGAATATTGGAATTTCGCAGTCTCCACAGCCTGTCATCTCATTAACCGCCTCCCTTCTTCTGTTCTTGATTTTGTCATTCCTATCGACCTCCTATATCCTACTACCAAACTAACCTCTCTCCCCCCACGGGTCTTTGGGTGCGTTTGTTATGTTCATCTTCTTGGATCTTCATCAGACAAACTCGCTCCTCGTGCGGCCAAATATATGTTTGTGGGCTACTCCCGTACTCAAAAGGGGTATGTTTGCTACTCTCCTTCCGATGGCAAGATGGTTGTCTCCGCGGATGTCACCTTCTGCGAAGACCAGCTCTTTCACTTACCTTCCTCCGCCTCGATTTCCTCTCCTGCTCTGCCCCGCCCTGCCGTTCCAACCGCGCCTTCCTCTCTACCCTCTTCCTTCGCCTCTCTTCCTGCTCCCAAAGTTCCTCCGCCCGTTATCCGTGTCTATACCCGTCGCGGCTCCAAGGATGGTTCCCTGCCCCAGCTCCCTGCTCCCAGTGACACTCCGGCACCGGCGGATTCTGCTATTGCCTCTACGGCCTATCCCCTGGCCAACTACGTTTCTCTCCACCGGCTTGCTCCCCCTCTCTACGATTTTTCCACTTCTCTTTCCTCGATTTCTATTCCTAACACTGTGCAGGAGGCGCTTCAACACCCAGGCTGGCGGGCGGCCATGGAGGATGAAATGAGGGCTCTTTGGGCTAATCAGACTTGGGATCTGGTTTCCCTTCCTACATGCCACCACTGTGTCAGCTGCAAGTGGGTCTTTGTTGTCAAACATACCGCGGATGGGTCTGTTGAGCGTCTGAAGGCCCGCCTCGTGGCCCGGGGTTTTACTCAGCAACACGGCCTTGATTATGAGGAAACTTTCTCTCCAGTGGCCAAATTGAACACAGTCCGAGTTCTTCTTTCCTTGGTTGTTCACCGTCATTAGCCTCTGTATCAGCTGGATGTTAAGAACGTCTTTCTCAATGGTGATCTCCAGGAGACTGTTTACATGCATCAACCTCCCGGGTTTGAGACCACGGGGGAGTCTCGGGTGTGTCATCTTCGGAAATCAATTTATGGTCTCAAACAGTCCCCGCGCGCCTGGTTTGAAAAATTCAGCAAGGTCGTTCGCGATATTGGCTTTACTAGGAGCTCGGCTGACTTCTCTCTCTTCACTCGACACCAGCCGACCAGAACTATGATTCTACTTGTCTATGTTGACGATATCCTCATCACTGGAGACGATACTACAGGAATACAACATACAAAACAACAGTTGAACTCCGCCTTTCAGACCAAAGATCTTGGTAACCCACGATATTTTCTTGGGCTTGAGGTTGCACGACGGCCTGATGGTCTTGTATTATCCCAAAGAAAATATTGTATGGACCTCCTCCATGATGCTAGTTATTCGGGATGCAAACCTACGGATACTACAATGGACGCTAATCACAGGCTCTTGGCTTATAGCTCTGACTCCGATGAGCGGCTTACAAATCTGGAATACTACAGACGCCTGGTTGGGAAACTGATCTACCTTACAGTTACTCGACCAGACATCCCCTTTGCCGTAGGAGTCGTGAGTCGATTTATGCATGCCCCTAGGACATCTCATCTTCAAGCTGTCGAGCGCATTTTTCGGTATCTCAAGAACGCTCCAGGACAAGGGCTTGTGTACAAGCCATCCACATCACTATCCCTCGTTGCATACTCGGACGCTGACTATGCAGGATCTGTTGATGATAGGCGCTCTACATCTGGCTTCTGTACCTACTTCGGTGGTCATCTCATAACCTGGCGCAGCAAGAAACAGAATGTGGTTGCTCGCTCTTTTGCTGAAGCTGAGTACCGGGCCATGGCTGCGGTAGTGTCCGAGTTAACAGGGCTTGAGAGTCTTCTGGGAGATTTGGGTGTTCGTCTCTCATCACCGGCGACCCTATTTTGTGATAGTCAAGCAGCAATACATATTGCCAAGAACCCGGTATTTCACGGACGCACAAAGCATATTGAAGTTGACTGTCACTTTATTCGGGAAAAAGTACAGTCAAATAAGGTAGATCTGGAGCATGTTTCTGCTACAAATCAAGTTGCTGATATCCTGACCAAAGCTCTCTCCAGGCCATTATACTACCAATTTTTATCCAAGCTTGGCGCCTACGACTTGTACGCTCCAGCTTGCGGGGGAATGTTAGAAAAGACCTTGTAAAGGTCCATTTATGAGGCCCATTTGTTTCTTGTATTTGTCCCACATCTTGGATTGGGATCTTCTCTTCTCCCTCTCTTCCTATATAAATGTATTCATACTTGTAATTATTCATTCAATAAGTATATAGAAGGTTGGAGGTCTCTCTATTTCTACAGAGTACATGGTGGCTGCTGGGACTTGCGATTCCTTGTAGCTGGAGTTCCTAGGCGGTGGTTGGGACTTGCGGTAGCTGGCAAATTGAGGCTACTGGGACTTCATCGATGCTAGAGGAGGACTTGTTGAGGGAGAGGGTTAAGGGAGAAAATAACATGAGAACTTGCTGAGGCTGGAGGAGAACTCGTCGCAGGAGTAGAAAACATAAAATGTGGAGGAGCTCGTCTGAGGGGATCCGATCGAAGCATCATGAAGAAGTACTTGCAAGACCGTCAGTTATAGTTGAACTTTGTGAATTAGTGGTCGAGTACATGAAGCAGGAGTTGCGCAGAAGTCGTGCCAGAAGGGAGCTCTTGTGAGGTTGGGAGTGTTCATATTAGGCCGAAGAGGTTTGTGTGACACCGGTAGTATTAACGCGGGAGGAGAGATGCGAGAAAGTTTTCCTTGCCCTGATATCGTGCTAAAGTTTGTAAATAAAATTTATTGTGTCAATCTTCATCGTCACATTGATGCTTCCCTCTTTATATAGAGTAGAAGATAAGAAATAATCTTCATTAAGAAATATAAGAGAGACGAAGAATCTACAATGGACTCTTGTTTTGGGATTTTATACTTAGGCATTATCAGTTTTCATGGCAGGCAACAAATGAAAAACCAAGTCCTGAGTGATTCATAATTACGAGCGGTATAATATAAATCTAAGTTTTTTCCACTAAGGCTCTGTTTGGGGGACTTATTTTCACCGGTCAAGCTGTTATGACCACATGAATCGGATCATAAATTATGATCCGGTTATGCGGTCATAACCGCTTGACGGTGAAAATAAGTTCCCCCCCCCCCCAAACGAAGCCTAAGTCATATTGGACTAAACTTTATCCTCCCATAATATTTCGAGTTTTTCTCGTTGTATCGAAACATCAAAAACAAGTTAAAAACATTAGAACATTCACAGAAAATTGTTATTCCCGCTTTGATATAAATTGCTAGAGATTGCAAAAGCACAAACTTGGAGGACTCTTGGGGATCAAATCACTTGTGTTGTTATTTCAAAATGATCACTTGCATATATAAAGTATCTTTGGAGGTATGCAGACATAATGCGCCACTAAATAAGAGCTATGGCATCCAAACCTGCTGTTAAATTCTTTATCCAGGATTGATTCTTAACCTCCGACTCCTGTACTAATCTTTTCTATTTGTCCTTACGTTTACTTACATTCATTTCCCTAGTTAGATTTTTTATTCAGTTAACTCTAGTTTTATTTATTTTGTAATCTGCCATAAATGTGTTCTCTTCCATCCTTAGGGCCTGTTAAGGAGGGCCATAACAGTTGGAAATGGAGATAAAACAACGTTTCTAATTGTGTTCCCTTCTCTGCAGTTATAATTAGGTTTCATTCTCTGCAGTTAGAATTATGTATAAAAAGATATTTTTTGGGATCCACGGTTTGAGCAAAAAAAGTTTGTTGTTTTCCAAAACTATAACGGAGCAAAAACGTCCAAACAAATAGGGTCTGAATCTGACTTCATCTAGTTATTGGCCCTACAATCTCTTTTTTTAAATCTTCTATGGGTTGAAAGCCGTGCCTTTTTTTGATCATCAGGACTCCCGCTGAAGTATCATCCGAGGAAAATGACATCCAAAATAACTACCACAATTTTATTTCCGGTCCTGATACGATCCTTGGACATGGAAGCCATACCCTCAGCACAAAAACTAGCAGCAAACATCTTGATGTGGAAGAGCTCGAGATGCTCTTGGAAGCTTATTTCGTACAGATCGACAGCACATTGAATAACTTATCCACGGTAACTGCCCTTGGACCCTATAAAATCACTTGTTTTTTGCTCGTTTATTTTGATATAAGTTATAAATTATTCAATCGGTTTTTCCCACTATTCCATGAGGGCATAAAGTTCTTCCCCATTCTTCAAGCAACCCTAAAATCTTTGTATGTGTATGATACAATCACGGATAAATTCCAGTAAGAATCCTGCAAGGGGGAGGGGAAGGCGGTGGTGATCGTGAAGAAGAGAGAAATTTAGGGAGTAACCCTAAAATCTTTCATACATTCATCATGCCATCGCACATAAACCCCCCTTTATATAGATGGAGGAGGACAAACAAACAAGGAAAAACTATGAAACAATGAAATACAAAAGACTTAATTGATTAATATTAATTAATATTCATATGCGCGCTCCATGGTGACTTCCATATGCGCGCTCCATAAATTATGACGAGGGGGGTCCACTTGAGTGAATGTGCTACGACCACGACGACTTCCATATGCGCGCTCCATAAATTATGACGAGGGGGGTCCACTTGAGTGAATGAGTCTGCTACACTTGGGCCCGTAACACTCCATCTGTCCTTCAAAACGAGCTTTCTCTGAAGCTCGTGTACCAAGCGGGTGGCCAGATCATCTTGTACCTTGACCTCATGCCAGAATAAGGTCAGGTAGCGCATAGCGGCGATGACGGTGTTTGCGAGTAGCGGTGGCGCCTTCGGAAAGACAGGTAGCGGAAGTAATGGATTCTGCAAGGTCGGTGGAGCGGTGATGAGCAGCAGCCACAAGGATGTCAGAGACGCGACGGCCGACGGCAGGAACGGATCCGTCGAGGATAGCGGGGCACGGGGCGGCAGAAGAGTCGGTGATGCGGCCGGTGGAAGCGACAAGGCGGGGACGACCACCTTGGAGAGAGGTGGTACCTTAGCGGCTGGTGCGCCTTTGACGGGAGGATCGACTGCGGGGCGGAGGGGCAAGTTGGTGTCATAGAGGAATGTAAGGCCGGCTTGGCAGGATAACTCTCGCATGGTGCAGGAGGCTGTTGTGGAGGAGCCGACTTAGGGTAGGGAACCTCGTGGGGTATTGCGGAAGCTCGTTCGTTGAACGCGAAGAGACGATCGACTTTGGCATGGAGGGCGAGGAGGGAGGCGTGCATGGAGGCGACGAGTTGCTCTTGAGCGTCATCGCGGAGGCTCAAGGTGTCGACGACGACACTGGAAGGAGGGGCGTCGGTGCAGCGGGTGTTGGGAGCTATAGGCTGGAGACGTCGAACGGCGGCCGGAAGGGCGGCTTTGGCTGAGATCTGCGACAACAGAGGTCCCGCGGTCTTCCTACGTCAGATCCGGGGAGAGGAGCGGATCAACGACCGTCCTGCAGCAAATCGACAGAAAGGTGGAGGATTGGCGGCTTCTGCAACTGATCCGATGCAGAGAAAGCGGGCGTGGGCCGCGTATGCCGGCGGAGGCATCCTTGGAGCGACGGATCGGTGATGGCGGCACGCAGATATTAGAAGACGATTGATTGGTGTTGCACGACAGTGGATTGAGCGGAGCAGCAACCTTTGTGATAGGCGGCGAGGCGGAGCCACCGACTTGAGGAACGTCGGTGGACGGCGCAACTGGACGACACCGTGATGTGGGGCGTAGGAGGGCGACGCGATGCGGAACGACACGATGCAGGCCTCAAAATCGTGATCCTGGTGAACCCACGATGCAGATGGCGGACGTGCGTGAGATGCGTTTTCATGAACAGGCGCGCGAGCAGGTATTTGACGGCCGGCGGCTGTCAAGCGGGCGGCACGGCAGGTCGGACCAGTTGATACAATCACGGATAAATTTCAGGAAGAATCCGGCAAGGGGGAGTGGCCGGCGGTGGCGAGCGAGAAGAAGAGAGGAAGAATAAGAGAGAAACTTATGGAGCAAACCTAAAATCTTTCATACATCCATCATGTCATCACACATAAATCCCTTCCCCTTATATAGATGGAGGGCAACCAAACAAGAAAAAACAATCAAACAAGGAAATACAAAATATTTAATTGATTAATATTAATTAATATTCATATGCGCGCTCCATGATGGTTTCCATATGCGCGCTTCATAAATTATGACGAGGGGGGTCCACTTGAGTGAATGTGCCCACGACTACGGCGACTTCCATATGCGCGCTCCATAAATTATGACGAGGAGGTACACTTGAGTGAATGCGCCTGCGACACTTGGGCCCGTAACAGTGTAACTTGAACGCTTCTATTTGCGAAGGGGATGAATTTTCCGGTTAAATCTCCATCAAAACCATATGAATTTCCATACATCTACATCAAAACCGCTTTTGTATTTGACTGCAGATTGATGAATTTTGAGGTTAAGATGATCCAATTTTCACGGAGCATCATCAAATTCTCTTCCTCCACTAATTTGCTTTTAACGGCTGCCTGGTTTGCCTTTTCATAAAACATAAATTCATAGGTTTAGAATATATTGCTATTAGGTTGGATGTTGTGGCTTTAATATGATATTAGGGGTGGGCTAGGCCTTGCTGCTTACTTTATATATTAGAAGTCCGCTGCTTCATGTTTTAAAAGCAAAAGACCTTATATGTGCGAAGCATTAGTAATGGAAACTCATAGCTATGAGGCGAACACTTATATTAAATCACCAAGAGGTTTACAAAGAATACAGAAATCTTGATTCACAATTACACGAACACAAGCAACAATCACATACCCAAATTCTGAGTATTACAAACTCACTCCGAGACATCTCTAACGCGGGCTGCTGTCCGCAAAGTTGCCAGTTCGCTGAAAACTGTTGTCCGCAACTTTTAGAAATGGAAGTCCGCCCAATTTTTGCTTAGGCCGCTTCACCAAGATGGAGTCGCCAAGATTTCAACTTGTCCGCCCTTCCCAAAAAAATTCTACGTCCGCTGGTGCTTGTTGTCACAAAGATACAGTTCACAAATACGTAGTTTTCTTGGACTCTTCTTATCACAAGTTTACAGTCCGCAAAAATTTGATTGTCTGCTACCTCCCTGTTCAGTGTGCTGCTTGCTTGGCTTGCTGTTCAGGAATATTTCAGTCCGCAAGGTGAAGGCCGCAACTTTTTACTATTATTAACGCTATCTTGACAAGCTTTCTCACTCTTCAATTCAACAAGAATCCAAGCCTTAAATAGAAAAGCCATCCAAATGAGAGAGTGCCATTGTGTCTTCAGGAGAGAGAAAAACCATTCAACATCATTCATCCTGCATTTAAATTCCGCCAACCCACGTGGTCCCATTTCAATATATTTTCATATAAATAATTATATATATATAATATTTATGTTCTATATATATATTCTATAAATATCATTATTCTGCCACTCAATATGGAGGCGCCATAACATTATGTTTGAAAACTTCATAGCTGTTAGATACTGTATATGATAGATATAGCTCTTCCGTCGACATTCAGATGCTCCAGCTGTTATCATATTGTTTCAGACAATCCACGACTTCAACACTCCCGACCTTCTTTTGCGGCTATCGACAAACCTCGATTTCTTCTCCGGAGAATCTCGCCAGCCCCGATCTTCTTCTCCGGCTGATCTCGCAGCCCCCGATCTTCTTCTCCGGCTGATCCAGCAGCTCCAACCTCCTCGGTTGATTCCTCTCGATGGCATCCGGTGCTCGTCTCTTTAGACACCTTCTGCAACTTAGTCTGGTGCTTCTCGTCACCCGCCTAACGCTGCTACTTCTATCATTGTCTTGGTCATGTCAAATCTGAGTGTCGCAAGCTTCAGAGGACTCAGCAATCTGGTCAGCAGCGTGCTCTTGGTGCACCTT